>PVJN01033361.1:0-23422 GCA_004026805.1 Lasiurus borealis | reverse complement strand
CCTTGATGGGAATCGAACCTGGGACCCTTCAGTCTGCAGGCTGACCCTCTATCCACTGAGCCAAACCAGTTTTGGCTCATCTTTATATTTTGAGTAGAGAATCTAAGGAACTGTAAAATGGCTGTTGAAATAAACCAGTAGAAATGAAGAATGGACCAGGAAAGTGTTTTCATTCAGTAATTAGTTTCTGAATTAATGTAGTTACAGACTGCATATTTGATTGTGGAATGACTGATTTCATTCACATTTTCTGCTTCCTTAAGATTATTGCCCATATATCAAGAATTTGTTGAAATCATCTGCATCAGTAAAATCTAAGTTTCTTTTTATCTTGCCAGTTTTTAGAGATCATTTTTAGTGTACACCATTAAATATGAAATAGAATTTTCCTGCAATTTAATAAATCTTGGATATGGTGGAATCTGTAGTAATGCAGTTATTACTTTATTATTTCTTTTTGGCCTCATTAGAAATAAGATTTGAGGCACCACTCACAGTGTGTTGACTCTATAAATCTTGGCCTCTTCATATAGAAATAATGGAACCCAAGACCATGCTCCATTAATTGTGCTTTCTCTGTATCTGAACCTATCTGTTTGTGCTGGTTTGCTCTGGTGAAGCATCTGCTGCTATTTTAGTCTGATAGTCTTTTTTTGCTTCCCTGTGCATGAGAAATTGGACTCTTATTTTCATTTGAAAAATGTTTCATGTTGCATGTGTTATCTCTCTCGCTACTAGTTATACCAAAATAGGTTAGAAGATGGGGAGCCGATAACAGCCCTTTGGGGTCTGGCCTTCCTCACTTGAATAGTTCAGATGTGACCTCAATAGGACATGGGAGGATTGTCCATTGGGATAGGGTCATGTTTTTGTAATGAATGAGGGCAGTGGTCGGCAAACTTATTTGTCAACAGAACCAACTATCAACAATACAATGATTGAAATTTCTTTTGAGAGCCAAATTTGTAAAACTTGAACTTTTTCTAACACTACTTCAAAATAGACTTGCCCAGGCCATGGTATTTTGTGGAAGAGCCACACTCAAGGGGCCAAAGAGCCGCATGTGGCTTGCGAGCTGCCGTTTGCCAACACCAGACTTAGGGTATAAACCATTGAGTTTTGTAGTATTAAATGTAGGGCACCATCTCCTCAGTGAAATTCTTGGAACTTTGGTGATGAATCAAACTTATCATATGATCTCTGAGGTGAGGCTGTGAGTGTGGGGCCAACCCTGATAACCTTGTTCTCTCTCCTGCAGGAAGCAGAACACCATCTGCACTCAGTATTTATCCTATGAAAGCAAATTCTTACCACTGCAGCATATTTCAAAAGAGGAAGGGTAGATGGGTTCATGGCTCTGCCAGCTTCACAGGTGAAGAGGGACATGTTGGTCATTGCCTCTAAATATGTGGACTTTTCACAGCAGGTAACTCAACAGTATTTACCTGTAAATACTGTGGCACCGATAATTAAACATGAAAGGAGAAGCTGAGCTTGTTCTGTTTATTAGCATTGTCCAAAGGACTATCGGTATTGCTTCATCATTATAGGTATTAGGTACACAGTGAAAAAAATTTACCAAGTTTATAATATGTTCTTCCTTTTTGGGTTCTTAGTTTTGTGTATGTTTTTGTTTTTAGAAAACAGGAGATATACCTTTTAGATCATTGAGCCCCACACAGGCTCAGTTAGTGCCATTAATTGGAATGACTAACCAATCAAGAGGGAATGGGTGACCTGCCCTCCATCTGTCAGGCTTTGGGCATATTGAGACATACAGTGAAGTCCTCAGGCCTTCTTTTGTTGCCTGTCCTTCCACTGGAAGGACCTATCCTTTTCTTGGCTTTATTGATACTCATTTACCACTTTTTGTTTTCTGCCTTATTTGCATTTCTCTCATTTTTGTATGTATCTGGCAGACACGTAATTTTAATAAATTCTCAAATTCACAAGCACCGTTACAACTGTATTTTTCACATTACATAAAGTGTGAATAAAAAAGACTAAGAGACCACTTCAGACCTTTAGTGATTGTAAAAGGACTAAAGCCATAAAATTATTCATTTTTGTTAAATGAATATAAATAGATCAACTGAAACCAACTGCATCACGCAAGGCTTTATTGCATTGTCATTATACAGACAAGAACTTATTATTCTTACCCTTTAACACCCCATAGTAGGCAAAATTGTAATACTGGTGAGACTTGATTCTGAGACCTGCCACACAGAAGAGTCATCTGGTCCTTGGCCAGCTTCAGCTTTGATGTTGGCCACTTCTTCTTGGATAAGTCAGTTGACAGAAACTTGACAAGAGGTGCTGTGGTACGCCGTGTCTGTCCCTCACCATCCACCTCCTCATCTCCCACTGCCTCCAGCCTGCCCTAGGCTGTCATCACCCTCTGCTACCCTCGTCTTGATAAGCTCACTGCAGTCTCCCAAATCCTCTCCTGCTCTGACAACGGCTGTCCATGCTGAAGACAGGGTTTTAGTTTTGTCACCTTCCCTTCTTAGAGCCTCTCAATGACTTCTCGTTGCTCGAAGGATAAAGATGAGAATCTCCGAAGAGCTTTGTGTGCCCTCCCTGCCCTCTCCACCTGCCCTTCCTCCCTGGTCTTGGACCCACTTGCTCCCTCCTCTCTGGGAAGTTCAGACACATGGTCCTGCCCCTCACTCAGCTTCTTGGTGGCTGTATACCAAGCATGTCAGACTTGTGGCCTGTGGGCTGCAAGCCTCATTTATTTGGCCCATGTTAGCCTTTGAGTTTGACGTGCTTCTCAAAGCTTGAGTTGTAATCATGGAGAGTTTCTGATGCGTCCCTAAGTGATTGTCAGGAGCCCTGACATGGGCTCATGGTGGAGCCTGGCATATTTGTTCTGCAGGCACATGGCAACATGTGGTGAGTGTCTAGTACATAATAAGGCAAATGGCACATAATAATGCAAATGGCACATTATTTTCCTAAGTTCACGTAGGGGGAGTAACCATAGGTCTCTGTACCATGTATCATCGTCCGCTTTTTGTCTAACAAAGCTGTGTGCATAAGGTCGTGATCACAATTTTCTTTTTTAAACTATTCACACATATGCATATGTACACCCAGATTTCTCTGGATGGCAAGATTATGGATGATTTAGATGCTCTTTTTGTGTTTTCCAATTTTTCTTTTTTTAAAAATATATTTTATTGATTTTTTACAGAGAGGAAGGGAAAAGGATAAAGAGTTAGAAACATCGATGAGAGAGACATAGATCAGCTGCCTCTTGCACGCCCCCTACTAGGAATGTGCCCACAACCAAGGTACATGCCCTTGACTGTAATCCAACCTTTCAGTCCGCAGGCTGACGCTCTATCCACTGAGCCAAACTGGTTTTGGCTTTCTGACTTTTCTATAATGTAGATGGATAACTTTTATAAGCAGTAGAGAAAAAAGTAAGTAAATTTGTTTAGTACTAGATAGGTTTACAAAAAAGGAGGAGAAACAGGTTTCAAAACAGAATAATTGTCCACATTTCTAAAGTGTTATGTGCCTTTATGTCTTCCATTATTGGGAGGAATTAAAATGAGACCATAGTCAGTTGTGCAAGGGAGAATTGTTTTCTTTGGCTGTTGGATACTTACAGTGCTTAGTTCAAGGGCAGGTGAATTTGATCTGAGGTAATAATGAAGCTCAATTTAAGAAGGTTTTTATCCCTGAAAAAGTATTTAGGATGATATAACCAAGGACTTTTTTTTATTATTTGGCTGAGAACTCATTCCCTTGCCTTTACCCATATCCATGTCTAGGCCCATGTGTCAGTCTCCCCTTCCTGCATCATGACCATTCTTGGATTTTACCAATTAAAGTAGCTAAGAGCAGTGAAAGGCTATGATTACACAAATGGCTCTTTCCACCCCTTCCCCTGTGTAGAATTGATCTCCTTCCTTTTTGCTTCTGCTCTCTTATCAATGACATGTTCCTATGGCAGCATCTTGACCAAGTCATTATGATACCTGCTTGCTTCACTTTTCCTTTTGACCAAAAGCTAAATTCTGCAAGAGGCAAGGGACTTAGGCTGTCTCCTCTCTGCACTTGGCAGGTACACAGTATACTTTTCAAAGATGAATTACATCTAAGGTAATGGTATAGGTTCATACTTAGACCTACGAGGTCAAAGGGACAAGATTTAAGAAAAATAGATTAGATAAAGACTGAGAAGAGCAATTTTGAGAGCTTTATGGAAAAGAAAAGAGGACATTTGCCAAAGGATGGAAAATATCTGCCTAATGCTGTTATTGCCATGTGAATAACACGGAGAAATGAACACCATTGGAGAAGGGTACTTTCAAGAAGACATTTAAATACAAAGGAGTATATTGTTTTCATTCACAATATGAATGAATTATACTCACGTATTGTCATCTGTGACTTCTGGAATAATCTATTTGTTTAACCAAATAAACTGGCCACCTCCTTGATCTCATTTGCTTGGAAAAATATTTACTTATTCTTATGTATGTCTACCTTTTGAACAGCATCCTGGTGGGGAAGAAGTCTTACGGGAACAAGCTGGAGGGGATGCTACTGAGAACTTTGAGGATGTTGGGCATTCAACGGATGCTAGAGAACTGTCCAAAACATACATCATCGGGGAGCTGCATCCAGTAAGTGCTTTTTGAGGGTCTTTAAGTCTATGGGGTGACATTACCCAAATCTTTAGACTTGCAGATTTAAAAAGGAGTAAAGTAGAATAATTCCTTCCGATTTTACAACACCATTTTTGTCAGAAACAAATTGCCTAGATTAAAAGTTTCTTTGCATTTCCCTGGTTGCATTTTCCATTGGCATTTAGAGTCAGAATCCTCTAATCCTGAGGCCATGCCTGTGGAGAGTGTGTCTCAGACCCTGAAGGGTCACAGAGGAGCAAGTTTTAGGAAGTGGAGGGTATAAATGCAGTATAATTTTATTTTTTATAGTTTACTTTTTTGACCAAAATAGTTTTTAAGAGTCTTCCTTCTAGTTTCATTAGTTTGAAATTATTGTATTCTTAAAAAATTATTTTAATTAAGAAAAATCAGCTCTATTAAATGAGTAGACTCTACCCTCTATAAAACTTCACCCCAGATCTTTGGAACCATCCCCACTGATGCTGGTCCATGGACTGGCCTTAAGAAAACACTGGCCTGATTCAGCTTTTATATCAAGCTAGGGCTGTGATAAGAATGCAGGACCTTCCGTGGCTTTTGTAAATGGCCATGTACAACTTCCCTAGTCTGTCCACTGAAGTTATCAGGAAAATAGCTGCAAACTTGGCCAGAAGCAGCAATTCTGCCCAGCGTCCTGAGCAGTGGGTGCTCCTGCCTGTGGTACGTGAATGGAGGAAAGGAGAGAGGGGGCTCTTTAGGGAAGCTTGTAGACGGGACTGCTGTAGAGCACTTCCATATTTCCATTGAGTTGGCAGGTGGGGTTTGTGGTGGTAGGAGATGGTACTTGGAGAAAAAAGGCTTCATTTGTCTGGAGATTTTATTCACCCACATACTTTCATCTTTATACTTTACCAAAGGGGGGAGTTTTATGGTAATCAGTGGGGCCTGCCCTTAAAAACATTCCATCCTGTTCTTATTCTCCCTTCCAAAGCTTGTGAGGGTACTGACTTTTTAGGCTGTGACAGCAGCATTTTTATCTCATCTGCCTAAGGGATTCATCTGTGGTCCGTTTTAGATGCACTTTATTTTGAGCTGATTCAGCCGGAGGTTTAAGTTGATTATG
Organism: Lasiurus borealis; assembly: GCA_004026805.1. Taxonomy (NCBI): domain Eukaryota; kingdom Metazoa; phylum Chordata; class Mammalia; order Chiroptera; family Vespertilionidae; genus Lasiurus; species Lasiurus borealis. Next base: position 17,674 of record PVJN01033361.1, on the reverse strand, counting down.
ACACTATGATTGGGAGATTATAGGATTTTACTAAGGATATCACACAAATTATACACACACACACACACACACACACACACACATATATATATACACACACACATATATATATATATATATATATACACACACACACACACAATGCATATACACATACACACAGAGGTATACACACAATGCATATACATATACACACATATATACAATGCATATACACATACACATGTGCACACACACTCATGCACTTACACATATCTCAAAGGCAATTTAAGAGATGGAAGGGAGGAAACTGATTATTCAGTTGCTCCCTGAAGTAAAGATCAGAATTAGAGTGTAATAAGTGCACACACATCAACATGTAAGTATGACTATCATGGATGCTGTTAGAAACTTGGAACTCTATATCAAAATACCTTTCAGCACTTAATCTGCTAACAATTTTTGCAGCCAAGTTAGTGAGACCAAACTGTGTGTTTAGCCGCCTAGATAGATGAACCCAAAGGATAATTACTGAACAGTAACATTTTTTAGAAATCGCGGTAAAATGAGCACTTTGGAAATGGCACATTTGTAGATGTTTCCATTCTGTAATGTGTCTTGTTTTTTATTGCAGGATGACAGACCAAAGATAACCAAGCCCACGGTAAGTGTAGCTATCGTGATGTCTTTGCCACTGTATCTCATCCCTGAAAACTGAAGGACAAAGGTCTCTTACTCACCTGACTGAGGCCAGCACAGATGCGTTTCTAGATTAAATGAATATGTAATCTATTGGGTTGGCTCAATAGACTTTTGTATTTGTATAGACCAGTCATTATGTTTCATTAGAAAAAGCATGTATTCTCATCATAAACTCTCAATACTTAAGATAATTTTCCCATCATGATTATCAGTGGATAACTTTTGAAGAGCTCACTCCTTTTTATAACTCACACTATGCCTCTGGAGTGAAAGATTTGACTCAGTCCTATTTTCAGAGAACTTAAAATCTGATTGAGCTGAGGTCTTAATGCTGAAATCTTTGAGGATACTGTATTTCCCATGTCTTCATCTCCACATCTCTGGGGCATAGTAGATGTTCAGTAAATCCTGGATAAATTTAATGTTATCTAAATTAAATGACAACTTTTTGGTGCATTTTTCCTTAGGAAAGGAAAATAATTCTAGTGATACTAATTTTGTGCCAGCTTCTCTAGGCCTTCTCTCTGAGGTGGTCATCTCACTCATACTAGAAGATAAATCCAGAGTAAGAATTGTGACATGTGCCAAAGTCTCTGAAAGTGCAAGTGGGAAAAAAGTCCTGGGCCTATAACTAAAGGATGGTGGAGGAAGTTTGCTCAAAACAGATGACAGAAAGTATACTTTTTCTGTTTTGGTTTATGTTCTTGGTTTTATTAGAGAGAGCACAGCAGCAAGACTGCACAGGAGTTGTGTTAGGATCTGGTGAACTCATTTACCAGCTGCTACTGACAAGACATAGTCTAAATTTAATTTACAAGAAAATCAAGCAATTAATCCAGCAGAGCATAAAGGTCCATGTTTACCTTGGCACCCCAGATAGTACAGTGAAAGTCTGCGTGATGCCCTTTCATTTATATTCTCTCCTTTTCCTATTCAAGGAAGGCTTAATAAATTCAATGTTTTTATCTTTGGGAAGATAAAAAATGGACTTCAGACTTTGAATTGCCTCTGTAACGATTACTGTACTTAGAATCCTTGCTGTTGGTTCATATAGCTTTAGCACCTTTTTTGAGGCTGCTTTTTGGACTGCTGAAATTCTGCGGTACATGAAGTTTTTGTTTTTTCTCCAAAGCTTGTCAGGGAAAAAGTATAATTTCTCCTGTTAGGTGCTCTGCATTGAGTAATCGTGGTTAAAATCATTTGGCTATATTCAAACAAGGATTTGCTAAGGCTCAGTACGTGAGCTTAGATCTAATGCAGGTTCAACCATGTCCCTTGGACCAGGATGCCTACCAGCAGAAAGCACCCATTAGGGCTAATGTCTCCCAGCATCACTGCTTATTTTTGAAAGACAGACTCTTTTCTCCTCTGTCTGGTTTTAGAACAGATGTGGCCTTGCTTACATTAGAGCAGAATTAGAAGACTGTGGGACAAGAACTGGCTCTTTTTCTTAGAAGCCGAAAGCAAATACAGTGAGAGGAAATACGGGACCACTATTCTAGACTTGCCTTTCCTGTGGTCTGGTTTTCCAGAAAAAGAGAGTGTTCTTAGATGGTTCTTTTGTAGTGAGTGTCTGTATAGCCACCCCTCTACCTCCGGACTGATAAATGTATGCTGTGGTCTGAATTTTTATAATGTTGCCTGCTTAAGATATCTAGTTGAATTGCGAAATAAGATGAACCAAAGATTATGAGCTTGATTCTATCCAAAGGAAAGCATAATGTTAACTTGCCAAAAAATAAGGTCTTTGCAGACATAGAAATGATGCATTTTAAATGAACAAATCTATACCCAATTTGCTTACATGGAGGATATTAATAGTTGGAGTGTCTTTCCTTGGTTGTGGTTTTCAAAGCATTGCTGTATGTATGACTTTATTTGGTTTTCAGACATCCTGAGAAAGTGAAGATTTAGGTCCAAAGAAGGTGAAAGCTATGACACTCGGACCTTGTCCCAAGTTTGACCTTGTTCAGGGTCATACTGCAATCAGTACCAGAGCCAGCATCCATTTTAGGTTTGACAGTTGCAGACTCTTAAGCTTATGTAGGTTCTCGACTTTGCATGAAAAGCATTAGTCTGGCAATAGTATTTTTAGGAAAGAGTTCCAATTAAGGAATGAGCTAAGTTAGAATCTATAAATTAGATAATTTTGATTAGCAAAAGCATGATGGTCTTGGCGTGTCCTTATGTTGAGCTTATTGTGTACTGCATTTAGAAGCTGCTGGGAGGTAGCTTGTTAACCTGCTTGACATTGAACCCCTCAAGGTCACAGAATAAACAGGTGGCAGAGCCTGTAATAAAAATCATGGTATTTTCTCCCTGTTTGTGGTTGACATATTGGTTAGTTACATACCAAAGCCCAACTTAGTCCCTTCAGAGGATTGGGCAGGAAAGACCATTTCCTTTTTCATCAGAGGGCTAATTGGTAATTCAAACTTACTTTACTCTCAAGCATCCTGGGGCAAGAGCCTAACAAGCAATCAGAATCGCATATGATCTCTTAAAGGTCAGCTCTGTACAGTTTCACTGTTGCTGCTGGTGGTGAGGACCTTCCAATGGCGATTGAGCATCAGCGCTCAGGCCGCGTGGGCAGAGGGAGGCCAGGCCAGCTGTGTCCAGAGTTGCCAGCATGTTCAGTCAAGTGCATGTGCATGTGCTCCGTGTAACAAAGTAACGGATATGTGTTTGCCTGCTGTTTACTATTTCAGGCCTAACTTTCTGAATAATATTTTGATTTCAATTAACTGTTGTGTTTCAGAGTTGATTATGTCTTCTAATAGCCAATTAATATTTTTGCATATTCCACTTCTAAGAATCTTTGTTAACTTTATGATATATAAAATTTGAAGAATCACCTTGCAGTAGTTGTGAATAGTTGTTGAACATTGCTCAAAAAGATAAGAAATGTAAAGTTTTCTTTTTTAATGATTTATTCCTCCCCTACCCTTCCCCCATGTCAGGAATCTTAACGGCCATATTCCCAGGTTGGTGGGTCTCTGAACTGCTTTGCTTGCTCATTCCTAACAGCGCAGCTTCAACGCACCTGCTGTGTGGAGCTTTGCCTCAATGCAGGTCTGCACATCGCTGCTTGTGTTGCTAACGGTTTTTTGTTCTGTGCTTTGAGACCCTGCAGAGATGAAATGCTGCTGCCGCCTTATTTATGGCTCCCTTCCTCTGCGGTTCTAATGCTTTTGCTGGTGTGGATTTCAAAAGAATGCTTGTTAATACATTTGCAAGCCTGTAAAAGTTTCTGAGTCACGAGGCCTTAGTCATTCGGCTGTTTGGGGAAGTGTGCATTTTCCAGGGCCATCTCAATTCACTTTCCCTGTCTGACAGGAACTCTTGGGAGGTAGACAGGCTGGAACTGTGACAGACTCCAGCACACAGGCTCCTGTTCTGGAGGTTCTGGGGTGACAGTGTGAAGTCAGTCCCCAAGGCCTCCAGGATCTTTCTAGAACCGTCTTGTCAGAGCAAAAGAAAGGTTGCACAGCATGGGCAATGGTGGTTCTTAATTTTTTCTTCTTGATTGACATGTCCTTTTAATATAATTTGGGGACATTTTTACTTCATGTAAGATTTGAATGAAATAAATGTTTTTACTGAACATTTCATTCATGATTTTGAAGAATTAAACTTTCTTCCTAAAGGTAATGATGGGGTTGTGTGTGTGTATGCAGTTGTATCTGTTATCCTTTTCTACGTTAAACTATGCAGATATCTGTTGTGTACGGGATCTTTTTGTAGTCTATTAGTTTTTAACATTTTCTTTCAAATTCTCTAGGTTATGTTGTTTATAAGTAATTTAAATGTAGATCATTCTTAAGATTCTTCAAAAAATGGTGAAATTAGGCATTTTAATGAAAAGAAGTGTATGATGTAATTTTCTCTTTCAATCTTTTTGAAGAATGCAGTAAGTAGAGGAATGTGATCTTATTATAAAACAGGTTTTTCAGTCCGTTGCTCCCTTCACTTATTTTACTTTTTCTCTTGTGTTTCAGGAAACTCTCATTACTATGGTTGACTCAAATTCTAGGTATGTGGTAGCTTCCTTTTAAAATTATAGTGATCAGAAGGCTCCTAGAATCAGACTTGGACTAGAGGCGCGTCCCTAACTTCAGAGCCTCTCTGATGCTCAGGCTCTCATGGAGCCCCCCTCAGTGGACATCCAGGGGTCACCTCCACTCATCACCCAGACTGCTCAGAGCATTCCCTCCTAAACTGCATACAGCTTCGACCACGAACCTCACCCTTCAGCTACACCTACCAGAGGGGACAGATGGAGCAAACCAGTCTTCTTTCCCCACAGGCAGTCCAAAGGCCCCACAACCTTTTAATCTCCAGGCATACATTGTATCTCCTTCCTCATTTGATGTGTGGTCAGTTCCTTAAACTGCAGCTATTCCATCTGTCTAAGCATGGCTCAGTTTTTTTGTGGCCCTGAAATTGAACCCTGTCATCCAGGTGTGGCCGGAATCACTTGTCCCGTGGATTAGATTTCTTCATTTTAGTCCAAGATCATGGAAACAGTTTTTTGGCAGGTCTGTCATATTGACTTGTATAATTTGCACCATATAAATATATATATATATTTTGGACCCAAGCTCAAAACCACAGATTTATGCCAATTTTATTTCACCCTGTGAAAGTTAATTGTCTGGGGCTGTTGGTGTTCTGGTCCCTTCCTTGCCTCCGGGCAGTATCCCACCTTACTCTTCACTGCCACATTGTTCCTTCCAAAAGGAAACTGAAACCCCATGGAGATGAAAATCACACTTGTGATCCTCTGCAAGTGAAATCTTTATACTCACTTAGTCTTTGAGTGGATTGATGTGTGCAGAGGATTGAAGGATGAAAAATATATGGCAAAAAGTGGACATATACATAGGTGTTGTCTGGATTTATTCAGGTTCTAAAACCTATGTATTAATTTCTGTTTCCTAAGAAATGATAGGTTCACATCTAAATTAAAGACCTCCCTAGCTCTGCCCCTGATTTGATCTGTAATCTGTTATTTGTAGTAGGTCCAAAATTCTCTGCCTCAGGACTGATCAGAAGGTCAGTTAGTCAATTTTTGTGAACTTACAACTGTGGGCCACATGTAGTTTCTTCACACGCTAAGTCTAATCTTTAAATGTATACAAACAGCTATGAATTATTCCCCCAAAAGATGTTACGATCTAGGACTGGTGACTTACCTAAAGGATTAGATGCGTGTAAAGATTAGATGTTTCCAAACAGAATACAAGTGGTAGAGCTGTGTGGTACTGATCAATCTTAATCACCCAATGGTTCAAAGCCCTTTCCTTTCCTTCCAGTTCAGGGTGCCAAATTTGCCCTTGACCATAGTGCTTGCCCAAGGCTCTCCCAAAAGGGGAACCTTGTCCTTTTGGTTCTCAACTTAGTGCTGTTTTAAGTTCTTAATGAATGTCTGAAACTAAAATAAAACCTGTAAGGATTATTCCCTTTGTGAGCTTGTGACATGTAACCTAGAGTTGATGTCCTTTAGGTAAGTTACCAGTCCTAGATTATAACATCTTTTGGGGGAAGTAATTCATAGCTTTTTGTATACGTTTATAGAAGGAGATATAAGTGGAACTGGCAGGTGGGGGAGGAGGTCATTAGTTTCCTTTTAAATCTAGAACTATAGTGGAATTGGCCAGAATGCCAGCTTACATGACTTTTAGCAACTCAGAGTGGTCTTTCCTGGAGAGGTTAGAGATGATTTCCATGGTAACAGGAAGGTGCAGAGACCGTGTCACCTGCATCAAACACCATGAAGCATCTTTGCTGTTCCTTTCCAGCTGGTGGACCAACTGGGTGATCCCAGCCATCTCCGCACTGGTTGTGGCCCTGATGTACCACCTCTACATGGCGGAAGACTAAACACCTCTGCAGAAGCCGATGGAAGAAAAGGCTGCCTTGGATCAGGAAGAAAGAAGCCAGTGTTAGCTGCTTTGACAAACAGCTGAAAAGTAATTTAATACACCTGTTTCCCTCTCCTCCTACATTAGAAACAAGCCAAGCCAAAAGAACTGTTCTGTTCTGTCTACCCTTGAACTTCCCATTGTGCCTTCTTCCTATCAACTTCTTTTCAACATCCCACAACTACGTGATTTACTCACTGTAGGCATGATCTTTCAAAAATGCACCTGGCTTTTCAAATATACCACCCTGTGTGCCTGTCGATGTGGGATGTAATTATCTTTAATATTTCAAATATCTGTCTACTGGAGTCATTTAATGTATTAATTAAATGAAGGCCATATGACGTGAAGGTTTGTATAATATGAGGAAGGGAATATCTAGTTGAAAACTTGGTATTATATGTTTCTAATTTAATTTCTTTCTCAAGGAAATTAAGAAAGGCCTTGGAAATGATAGCCTAAGGATTTCCAAAAATTGTTTTACCTGAAATAGATGCTCAAAAGAGAAAGTGGAGACTTCTCTTTTTTGATTAAAAAATACCAGCAACAAAAAACAAACTTGAGGCCTACAAGAGGACATTACAGCTTTCTCTTCTCACAGCTCCAAAATATCAGTCCAAAGTTTTCGGTTATATAGTTCTCAAGGCAAAAACTGTTTATTCTTGTAAGGAAATGCTGATTTTCTAGTCCATAAAACACACATTTGAATGAGATTGTGGAACATTTAGAATCTGATATTTGAAGGCATTGAGCTGTCGGAGATGAGCGTTGGGGGATCTAGCAGCTCTCCGAGGACTGAGTGGCTCATCTTTGATTATTTTCTCCACCTCATGCCTTTTGTCTTTCAAAGTAGAAGCTGGGGGATGAATCTGTAGACACTCAGTACTTTGATTAGCTATGACTGTGCAAGTTTCCATGGGCATGCTAAATGACTAAAGAGGTGGGGGCTCTTCAGAAACCACTGACACATTGAAAGGATTTTTTTTTTTTTTACTACAGAGCATAAATTTTTATAACCATTGACATGTATCACCCTTTGCCTCTTCTGTCACTGAAAGTTAAAGTTGGAGCAAATCTAGGGGGTGGAGAAGGATGCTGTATCATGTGGGAATCCTTTACTCAGATTTCAATAAAAGCATGCCTGAAACAAAATCATGCCTCCTGTGATGGCCTTGTGGTGCTGACGTTCCCTCTGAGTTCCGGGACATCACTGACATCAGAGTCCATGGACTCTGGTCCACATGTGCTGCCTTGACTTAATCACGGATAGCTGAGGAGCAAACTAGAATGACTGTTAGGACCTGCATTCTTCTTTTTGACACTCATATAGCAAGGATTCCCATCTCCAGTTCCTCAATTTTTCCTCTAGGAGCAGAGAGAGGTTGGTTAACTGCTCAGGATGTGTTTTTCATCATCAATATTGTGGTGTGTCTGCAAAGGAGTAGTAAAACCAAAGGGATTAAAACAAGAAATGAGTGCTCGCCACCAGGGCTTTCTGTAATCTCAGAACACATTCCTAAGGAACTGTTGCTAACAGAGACCACACAGCGTCACCATTGGGGAGATGAAAGCTGGTGGGGGGCTTCAAAACCTTTTTTTATGTTCAAGTTTTAAAGTTATGCCAGCTGAGGTATTTCTTCTTTATATATATAAAGTTTAGTTATGGCTTTTCTTTAATTTTCTAAAGGATATACTCAAGAACTTCATTAATATTAGAGGTCATAATGGTAATTTTATTGTTCATCTTGTATTATTACTGTGTTAATCAAAATTCAGATGAATACAATTCCATGTACTGTAATTACGATTTACAAGGTTATGTGTTTATATGTAGTATTACTGTCGTTTATCTTTTTAGTACTTCCTGGATGCCAGACAATGCTCTGAGTAATTGACATGAATCACATCCTTCTGCCTTTGTAATTACTGCCAAATCTTGTTTTGCAATAGCAAAGCTAAGATTGCAACCTAAGTCTGTGTGGCTCCAAATACATTTCCTTTGACTACAAGACTCGCTGCCTGTTTACATGCATATTGAAAGACTTCTGCCAGGGTGGGCTATGGGCTGTGAAGGATGCACAGGAATTGGATGCTAGGAGATTCTATCACATCATGGAGGTAAACACCTGCACAAACCACTATGAGAGGAGGTGTACCAAGAGATTATGGAGCAAGTCCTAGAATGCTGCAATCCCAGATGTATTCCATTGTGTAAATGTATCATAGCTTTTTTATTCACTCATACTGATGGGCACTTGGGCTGTTTCCAGATCTTGGCTACTGTAACTAATGCTACAGTGAACACAGGGGCATACATATTATTTTGTTGTTTGGGGTTTCTTAGAATATAGAAGTGGAATCACTGGGTCATAAGGCAGTTCTGTTTTTAATTTTTTGAGGATTAAGCTGCATACTACTTTCTATAGTGGCTGCATTCTGCATTCCCTCCAACAGTGCCCAAGAGTTCCCTTTTCTCCACACTCTCACCAGCACTTGCTATTTGTTACCTTACTGATGATAGCCATTCTGACAGGTGTGAGGTGATTCCTCATCATGGTTTTAATTTGCATCTCTGATGATTAGTATCTAGCAAGTTTGGTTGGAAATATTAGGTCTATGAAACCTTTCATCGAGACATTTCTCTAATCAAGATGCATTGCTTCACAGCTGGGCCTTACTGGGCAATTCCAAAACCCAAAGAAGAGGAATTTGCAGATGTCTATGAAGCTCGTGCTGGGTGGCCTCAGGCAGAGGCTAAATTAACACTTACTTGGAGATCCAAGAGCCAGTGTACCCAGCAGTCAGAATAGGACCATCGAGATTACAACTCCTTAGATTCATAAGGGACACACTCAGAGGGCAGACTCAGTGAGCACCAAAGCCCCACTGAAGCAAGTCTTGCCTCAAGGGTGTCTCCAGCACAGAAGTTTTCCCATCGTTGACAGATGATCTTCATAGCCAATTGGCCTGGAGGCTAATTCCTCCCAGTGATACCAACAATAATCAAGGCTTAATTACAACAAGACTGTGCACACAGCCCACAAAGGGGTGCACCAAGAGTTTCCATCTCAGATAACTGGGGAGGCTGAGCCATTGGGTTGTATAGGACACCTCGCACACAAAGCCACTCTGTCAACTCAGGGAAGCAGCCAAAATGCAGAGACAAAGAAACAGGTCACAAATGAAAGAAATGGAGGAAAGCAAACAACTGGATGTAGAGTTCAAAATCATGGTTATAAGGTTTTTCAAGAATATTCTAGAAAAGGCCGATAAATTTAGTGAGACCCTAGAATAATGGTCGGCAAACTCATTAGTCAACAGAGCGGCAAATTGTGGCTCATGAACCGCAGTTTGCCTACCACTGCCCTAGAGGATATGAAAGAGGACAAACAAAATTAAGCATACACTGACTGAAATAAAAGATAATATACAGAGATCCAACAGCAGACTGGAGGATTGCAAGAATCAAGTCAAGATTTGAAATACAAAGAAGCAAAAAACACTCAATCGGGAAAGCAAAAAAAAAAAAGAATCCAAAAATATGAAGATAGTATAAGGAGCCTCTGAGACAACCTCAAGCATACCAATCTCCAAATTATGGGGGTCCTAAAAGAAGAGAGAGAGCCAGATACTGAAAACCTAAATAATGATTGAAAACTTGCCCCACTTGGTGAAAGAAATAGACTGACAAGCCCAGGAAGCACAGAGAACCCCAAACAAAAGGAATCCAAAGAGGACCACACTAAGACACATCATAATCAAAATGCCAAGAGCAAAAGACTAAGAGAGAATATTAAAAGCAGCAAGAGAAAAACAGTTAGTTACCTACAAGGGAGCACCCATAGGACTGTCATCGGATTTCTCAACAGAAACTATGCAGGCCAGAAGGGAGTGGCAAGAAATATTCAAAGTGATGCACAGCAAGAACCTACAACCAAGATTACACAGCAAAGCTATATCATTCAGAATTGAACGTCAGATAAAGAGCTTCACAGATAAGAAAAAACTAAAGGAGTTCATCACCACCAAACCTGTATTATATGAAATGCTGAAAGGTGTTCTGTAAGAAGAGGAAGAATAAGTAAAGATAAAAATGATAAACAACAAATACATATCTATCAACAAGTGAATCTAAAAATCAAGTGGATAAAAAATCTGATGAACAGAATAATCTGGTGAATATAATGGAATCAGGGGCATAGAAAGGGAGTGGACTGACAATTTTCAGGGGGAAAAGGGTGTGGGGGGTGCAGGAAGAGACTGGACAAAAATCATACACCTATGGATGAGGACAGTGAGGGGCGGGTGTAAGAGTGTGGGGTGGGCTGGGGTGGAAGGGAATCTGGTGGAGGGGAGCTATTGGGGGAAAAATAGAGGAACAACTGCAATAATCTGAACAATAAAGATTTAAAATAAAATTTAAAAACATGGGGATGATATATGTTGAGTGATGTTCATGCTGCATGCTTAATTTTATTTATTTTTTAAAATTTATCCTCATCTGAGGATATTTTCTCCATTGATTTTTAGAGAGAGAAGAAGGGGCAGAGTGAGAGAGAGAAATATCTATGTTGGAGAGAGATATCAATTGGTTGTCAATTGCTTGTATCCCTACCAGGGCTGGGGATTGAACCTGCAACCCAGGTACATGCCCTTGACTTGGAATCAAACCCTCAACTCTTTGGTGCTAGTGCTGATGCTCTAACAACTGAGTATACTGGCCAGGATTGCTTAATTTTAACATCAGGCTGCCCGATTTTTCTTATTTCTTTCAAAATATTCAATATTAGATTGTGTCAGTAACAGGTGTCAGCACAGCCTGGCTCACAGGAAGCATTTGAGGATTTTAGTTGAAACTACATTGTGTTGTATTGAATTTTCCATAGACTACACGGCTTTGGTTGGTTTTTAAAACACTTCCTGCCCTTGAACTGGGGACTCTATGGGAAACACTACATCTAACAATATTGTTTTTAGGTGAAGGTAAGGCGGGCATCTCTGAGGGTACTACAATGGAAACCACCTACTCAGGAATGCATCTGCCCTACTAAATCCAGATCAGGGTCCAGGAGAGAGGAAGGGTTGGCCTAAGACCTCAGGTGGAAACCAGTTGCCTGATTTGGAGTATGTTCCTTATCCCACCTCCCACCCCCTGAATCTTACTTTCCAAGTTCATGGTTTGTGAGCAGTGCTGCTCTTGCCCACAATAGGAAGGGCCTCACCCATGTCAGAGGGCCCAACTCTGACCCCTGGCTGTGCCCCTCCCCATGGGGTCAGGGAGCTGGGGCCCATGCTGTGCTGCACCTTCCAAGCTACACTTGTTGCCCTAACCCCAGGGTCCCTCTGCCATGGACCCAGCCTGCCCTTGGGCCTGTGTGAGTCTCTTCTCCCAGTCTATCCTCCTAAGGACTGACCAGGATTATGCCCACATCTTGGCCTGAAGGGTGGCCAAGGGCTTATGGTTTCTAGGGATCTCAGACAACTCAGATGAACAGTCTGGGAACCCACAGGTGGTGGTGTCCTGCATGCGCTGAAGCTCCTTTGCAATGTGGGGTGTACCTGGCATCTGAAGGGAAGGTTGGTTGAGCTCACTCTCCAGGCATCACTTTGTCACAGAACTGAGAGGAATCTGAAAATACTAAATCCAAGCCCAGCCTTTAAGCCATTTGTCAAGATAGGAGGAGATACATTTTCCTGGGAAGACTTGTTAGCAGACTTAGAGCATTAAATACTCAGACCTGCTGTGTACACTCCTCCATCCATCCTTGCCCCAGAGATGTGAGGGGCCAGAGGCTCTCAGGGTTACTGTGGGGACTGAAGTGACTGGCAGGCCGCCCCCTCTGGCCATATGCATGAATATTTGTACTCTCCCAACTGGGTTTCTTAGGAGGCTGCTCTAAAGTAGGACGAGGTCTGTAGTGTCTCACATTTGAACAAAACGAATTGTAATTGTGATATTTACAGTTTATAGCCATGTCACGTCTGGGTATAGGAATCTGAGGCTGGGCCACCCAGTCTTCAAACTTCCTTGTCTGTTCTTCTCTGACTATGTGTGTCTTCTCTCTGTCACCTTATCCGGAGGCGCCACTGGGTTTGGCTCCCTATCAGGGTGGGGAGCTCTGCTCCTTGGGATAGGAGAGTCGCCCTTGAGAAATGAGATCGACTCCTGGCTATCAGCATCAGCTTTCCTGTGGGTGAAGAGGGATGGATGGTCCCTGCCCTTGGCATGATCTCTGCCCTTTGCATAGGGGCCATGTGAGTGAAGGCAAATGGCATCCACGGGGCTGGACTTTGTATCTGCCCAGTCAGCTGCTCAGAGGCAGGGGCAGACTTTGGGAGAAGCAGCAGGATGTTTTATGTCAATCTCAGAAACTATAGAAAAGGGCACCGGTGTTCCCATGGCGATGGGGGTGGTGGTGAGAGGATGCTATCAGGAGATATACTTGGTGGCTAATCAACAAATATTTTGAGTGTCTGAGAGAGATCACGAAATCCTTATGTCAATTCTGAAATATAAATCACAGTCTTATTTGTTTTGGGTTGTCTAATGTGGAAAAAAAAACTGTCAAGAGGGAAATCAAGATCTAAGTCACGGGTAGGAAATTCTCTCAGGGAAGTGTCCTAGAAAATGGAAAACACTGCGCTGCCCTGCTTCCCTTCGTTCTTGTCTCAGGCCTCTGGTGTCTTCCTGGTCACCTCTTCTTATGGAGGCTGTTGACAAAGACCCCCTGAGTCAGGAAAGTCTGTGTGAACCAAAGGACTTCTGAGACAAAAGGCAGTTATGTTAAGGAAGGTGGGTGGGGAGACCTTCCTGATGCCACAGGTGGTCTGGTCCGTGGCAGCTGCTGGTATTTGGTATCCTGAGAACCAGGCTGTCTCAGGGGTTGGCCTAGAAACAATTATACACTCAGGGTGGGGCTGGTATCCCTGTTCCCTTCAAAGAAGCAACTGAAACCAATTTGCGCTGTCCATGCCTTAGGTGCCCCAGAAAACCAAGGCAGAATGTACAAAGGCAGACATTTCACCTCCAGTCCAAGTCATTTTTTAGTAAGAAAGTTTACTGTTGTGTTTTAATATTCTTGGAGCCATGAGGGAACTCTGGAAATAACATTGCTTAGAGCCTTGTTCAATTCCTGGGACATAACAGTGTTGGTTGACTGAATAGCTGAATAAATGAATCAATGACCAAAGTCCCTTAGCTGCTTTCCCACTTCCCATCTATCTCTGTGTCTTACTCCCATCATCATCAGGTTGTTTTTACTAAAACACCACTTTGATATCACTTTTGCCACCAAGTCCACAGCAGTGTCCGGGGACGCCCAGAAATCTGCTGCTCAGCCTTTAAGGACTGAGTTTGAACAGCTGTAGGCAGGAGGCTGACTCTGACTTCCTTACATCAGAGCCTGGAGCCCAGGTGCCTTGAGACTCCAGTGCTTTCTCAGCCCGGGAGTCTGACAAAGATGTTATCTGACAGAGCTCTGATAGTCTCTGTGTGACAGATGCTGTTGGCTGGTGAAGCCCTGTGGAGGCTCTGTGAGTGCCTCCATCTGGGAGCCCGTCCAGAAGCGCGAGCGCCAGGGAGGGCACAGGGTTATCAGTAGCAAACAGATGGAGGCTAGGGCAGGCTGCGTGCCCAAAGGTCAGGGAAGTTCTGTGAGTTTGATTAATTTCTGCTAAATTATTCTTTATCTCTGCCAAGCCGAAGTATCTTGTGACTTCAGCAAATACGCCTCAGGCCTGGGTTTGGAGACTCTTTAACAAGCTGCTAATATTACATGGCAGTAAGCCCCGTACCTAAAAGCCTTCCTTTTAGCTATAACCAATTGATTTGGGGGGCTCCAAGTGACACTTCCCTCCTGGGAAAATAGTGTTTATTTCAGCATTCCAGACTCCTACAGAGGCCTAGCAATCTCTAGAGACAGTGTCTCTTTTATTGTGAGCTCCCTCACTGATTTACCTGAGGAATATACAGAATTTCCAGAAGATACGATTTAGAGCAACTCAATGTTTCTGGTTGAAGTTTCCATGTTACAGAAAGCAGTGCTTGTAAGGAAATCATGGAGCAGATTTATTTTTCACAATCATTGCTATGAAGCTGTATACCCTTTCTTGGCCGATTCCCTGTATTTTTCAAGTTTATCTGGATCCCAAAACTTTTGTTTCTCTCCCTGTGAAGGTCTCTTCGCCGAGGTCAATTCTAATCAAGCGTTTCTTCATGTGTTGCCTTGGTTTACAGGGCTCTCCCTTTTGGACCCCAGAGGAGTCCTTCACCAGCATGCCCTGCTGAGTCGCGCAGGTGGAAGATGGGAGTATGATGCATGACCCCTTTATAAAAGCTCATTCCAAATGCTCACAGAACTTCCCTCCTTCCCTGTATCATTTCAGGCAACTATCTCCTCTCCCTATTTCAGATGTTTGGATGATCAAAGTCCGGGAAAGTGAAATGTCATCATGTTATTTTCACTTATTTTAAGTCATTCAAGTGTTCATTCATTCGTCAAGAGCTTTTCTCTGAGTGTGGGCCCACTGATTGCATCACTAAGGCGCCATTTTAAATTTCCCTTACTTCAAAGTAGAAAGAGAACCGAGAGAAGCTTCTGGCATCTCTCGAGTTTCAGAATTTTCTACCTGGTCTGTTCACACCCACCTAACAGTCTCCTTAGTAGAGCTTTCAAAAGCATCCAACTTAGCCTTTGCAATCTGTATGGGAACATCTTTTGCACAAACATTTTTTTTCAAGTTGTGTCATACTTAATAAAATAATGTAATTTTGATTATAGATGTGGGTAAAATAAGCAGCCTGGGAACCAGTACAAGTGATAAGCATACCCTCACCAAGTTGGAGTAGGGCTGTAGAGCCTCAAGGAGGCAGAGCCTTAGTGGCCGTGGGCCTGAGGTCTTGTGTGTGTCAGAGGACAGGGATATAGGCAAGTCACCAGTGACAGTATTAGGCAGAGCTGGGTTGACAGCATGCCTAGTATAGATTGTTCTGCTGAAGCTAAACGATTGTTTCATTCTTGTCCATTTCAGACTCAACTTGTGCATTTCCATTTGCAGTTTGTGTGAGGTCTTCTTATAAATGTCACTATATGAGAGAAACGCAAAGGAAAGACCTTTCTGGTCACTTCTGGCCCAGCTGAAGCGGGGCCCATATCAGCCAGTGGAGGTGTTAACGCTCAGGAACTCCTCTTCCTGTGGGGACATCCATAGGCTCTGGGGGTTGGGGGGAAGGTGTAAGGATGGAAACCTGTCTGAGGGGAGTGGCTGCCCCTGACGTGGATGGCCCCTTATCCTAACATCAGCATGAGGGGAATGTGTGCCTTCACACACGTGTTGAGAATGGACCAAGAGGGCGCAAGACACACACAGGTGTTTGAAGTTTTCCCCTTTAAGTGACTATTTGGGAATAGCCAGAAGGGGTTTGGGTGTGGCCAGGTAAGCCAGAAATACCTGTGTTGCAGGCTGAAAGAAGGATTTCCAGGTTAGGCTATGAATGGTTTATACTGTTGGTTTTTCCTGCTCATCTTGCTCCCATAAGCTGCAGAGTAAACGTGAAGCCATAGCTACTTAGAATAACCCATCACTTTTCACCACCTACCAGTCATGTGCTTCTTTGGGGGAAAAGGAATCGTAAGTCAGTTTGCATATATGCCATTCCTATGCCAAAGGTGCCTGTTTCCTCCTTTATTCCAACTGCTCTCCTTTCCTGGCAGAGCTGCTGCAGTGCAGGGGCAGGTGGGACCAGTGTGCATGGAGAGAGCAGGGCCTCGTGCCTGTTCACCCCTCTGCTACCCTGGACTTGCTGGGATGAGAGGTCATCCATCCCCAGCAGGAACAACTGCTTCATAAACCAAAGAAACCAAAACCTGGGCTTTGCATAGTCCCACTAAGGTCAGGAGAGGCCTCTCGTGCTTCTTGGTTTCCTCATCATCAAACAGTAATTTGGCTTAGCTGTCATGGCTCAGTGGTTGAGCATTGACCTATGAACCAGAAAGTTGCAGTTCAATTCCCAGTCAGAGTACATGTCCGGGTTGCAGGCTGGATCCCCAGTAGTGGGTGTGCAGTAGGCAGCTGATCAGTGATTCTGTTTCATCATTGATGTTTCTCTCTCTCTCTCCCTCTGAGATCAATAAAAATATATTTTTTAAAAACAAACAAAAAATAAACAAAACCCCAGTAACTTGGACATGACACTATGGTGAAACCGGATGCTGACCAAAGTTTGGACCAAACCTTTCAAATCAAAGTGCCCACTCTCAGGGCAGGGAGACATAACGATGCTCTGTTCATTAGTAAAACATGGTCACCTTCCTGTCGCTCCTACTGACCAATTTGCCTATTTTTAAACTCTTTCCCTAGGAAAAGTCACAAGCTCCTTATGAGCCCAAACCTACACAGGACAGCTTAATTTTTTGTACATACCCAGTTAGGTAATCACACTTACTGCCAGGGCCAGAGTTCAAGTAGCTCCAAAGTCCATGTGCATTCATTATAAGGGCTGCGCAATGAAGAATTAGATATAGTCCTAATATAGTGAGAGTCAGGTGTGGAGAAACTCAGCGTTTGCTTTTCTGATGTGGGGCCTTGCTGCTTCACAGCTGTGCAGAGTTTGATAATCAGATGAGAAAGTTATACTCATTGTCACAGCTTCCCAGACTAACACCTGGCCTCACTCTTCTTAATCTGTCTTTGAAAAGAGAGATAAGATATTGAATGCCAAGCATGCCTGCTTTTAAGGTTAGTCTTAAGGATAGTGAAACCATTAAATAATAAGCAAGATTGATTTTGCTTATGACACCACCCAAATATTATGATTTCCTATGACATAAACTCAACTGTTGCTATCAGGAGGTCTTTTTTGAAGAAATATGCTAGAAAGTCCTTTTGGTAAACCTCTAAAATCATGGCAACCTGGAACCTAATATTTTAACAACAGTGAATCTCTAGTACAATGAAATATGTGATGCTAAAATAACTAATAGATAATGAAACCTGTGCTACAAACCCAACAAGTTCACTTGGCTAGAGATACGAGTGCCCTAACATACGAGATTTTTGAGATACGAGCC
>PVJN01033360.1:0-23490 GCA_004026805.1 Lasiurus borealis | reverse complement strand
GAGGTGTCCATGGAGCAGCTGGATGCTGGTTCTGAAGTCGGGAATCAGACCTGGAGAGTGGCGAGAGCCACCAGAGTGCAGAGGTCACGGGGCGTGTGAAGACGGGAGCGGCAGAGGAGAAATTGAACACTCAGAGTAAAGTTGGGGAGAGTAGGAGAGTACATGAGAGAAAGGCCACAGAAGCCAGAAAAGAAACCTTGGAGAAGAATTGCAAAGGTCCAGGACGTTGAGCTGATCCCTTGAAATGTCGGGGTGCGGGACACTTCAGGGCAGCTCTGGATAGTCACTGCAGGAAGACACCCATCTATACCAAAAATGTGAGGGCCTCTGAGCCGGGGGACCCCCGGGTGAGGGCTCCAGGCTTTGTTTAAGGTATTCCTGAGCCTAGGGTTGCAAACTTCTGGTCCAAGTCCCTGTCCTCCAGGACTTGTGCATCTACTGCCCTGAGTGGCTCCCCAACCCCCAGGCAGGCAGGCAGTTCCTCTCCAGCAAGCACTGCAGGGCTGAGCTCACCCCAGGTCAGGCAGGGGGCTCAGCACACTCCAAGCCAGCCAATCAATGGGGTCCAACCCCGACCACGCGCCCTGCGTCCAGGTCCATTTCATTTGCAGGTGATTGACACACCTCCTCCCTCACCCAGCCTGGCTCTGCCTTCCCACCTTAGCACACGTTTCCAAGGAGACACACCCGTCATGTTGGTGCACTCGGGCGCCTATATGGTACAGAAGCTGCTGAGAGGGATGCTCCTGAGCTGGTCCAGAGAGCTCGCCGAATATCCCATCCTAGGGGTGGGGCTCCCCCAGCCCTTGCATGGCCTCCTGGTGCCTGTGTGTAGCACACACAGTGTGTGATGGTGGTAGAGCCGAGTGGCTGCAGGCCTCAAGCTCTGAAGGCTCACTGTCCTGGGTTCTAATCCCAGCTCTGCGCTGAGGATTCGGGCGGCCCTGGGCAAGTCACTTAACCTCTGAGGGCCTCCCTTTTCTCGTCGATATCATGGGATTAGTGATAACAGCAGCACGCAGGTGAGAGGGTTGTCACGAGGACTAAATGAGTTAACATTTCAAGCACTTGGGTCCTCAGTAAGTGTCAGCTGCTGGAGGTGGTAATGGTGGTTACTATAGTAACAGTGTTGGTTAGCATGGGAGCGGCTGCTTGACCCGAGGGGCTGCCCTCCGCAGACTTTGGCCCTGTGTCCCTTGCACATCTCTGGCGACTGGCGAGAAACCGGGACAAGTGCAGACTGTTAGGACAGAGGAGGTTTAAGTTTGGGGTGTGGCTGGGCCGCCTCCGTGAGCACGGCTTATTTAGATGCATTAGGGAGAGGGCCCACTCCTCCTCCTCAGCTGCCCTGGGCAGGAGTGATGGGTAATTGATGAAGCAGCGCTGAACAGGAGATCCAATGAGTGATGTCGGGACACTGATTACCTCCTAATCAGGTGATGAATGCAGCAACTCACGCCTGTTTCCAGCCGGCTTCCACCGGCCTCCCCCCGGGGCACCCAGTGAGCATAATCCTGCTCATTCCAGACCTCTTTTCCTTTCTCTGCGCCCGCATTTCCCTTGCTTCATGGCGAGGAGATGGAGTGTGGCTCCCCGTCAACTTGTGTCCTCCCCATACACGGCCTGCTTGACTCACAGTGACAGTTGTTCCGCTCTGTTCCCCCGGGTTCCTCCATCCTCATCTGCTCACAGCCAGCCTGTCACGGCCTCGGCCCCGCCCCCGCCCACCAACGCCCCTCGCTCGTGGCTCTGCTGTGCCCAGGGAGGTAGGGAAGCTGGCTTTTTACATTTTCCTTTTTCCCTTTTCCTACAAGCAAAAGCTCCAGGCTGTAGCTTCAAAGCCCCTGGAGGGAGCTGGGCCTGGGAATCAAAGGGCCTGGAGACAGAAGGGCCACGGGGCACCTGCCCTGGAACCCGGGGCCATCCACAGAGACTGGGGCCTCCGGAAAGGACTGGGCGGGGCGTGGGAGGACAAAGGAGGGCTAGGGACCGCGTCACCCAGGAGGATACGAGTGAGCAGCTCTGAAGAGGCCACTTGTGTCCCTAAGCCAAGGTTACTTTCCAAGGGAATGGGTGATTAGTCTGAGGAAGGACTGAGATGGGGGCACAGATCAGCTTTGGGCGGGGACCCTCCCTCTCTACCCCAAATCAGCCAATGACCGGGAGTGAGACTTTTGTCCCAGAGCCTGGATTCTGCCTGGCCTTCCTGCACCCACTCTGTCCCCCACCCCTCAGGAGGACACATCTAAGAAAGCAAGTCTTAAGAGAACCAACATGGAGGCGTAAACAACTGTACTCACCACCTCCCACCACCACATCAAAATCACACAACAGTCATCCTCCAGATCCACTCGAAGGCTGGCTGAATGAAGTCCTACAACTAGAGAGGTAAAGAAGAAAGCACACTGAGGCTAGAGTAGGGGTAGAGAAGTGGAAAGGGCTGGATCAGCACCCATGTGGGCTGCTTTTTTTTATTTTTATAGAGAGGAAGGGAGAGGGATAGAAAGTCAGAAACATCCATGAGAGAGAGACATCGATCAGCCGCCTCCTGCACGCCCCACAGTGGAGATGTGCCCGTGCAAGCAAGGTACATGCCCCTGACCGGAATCGAACCCGGGACCTTTTAGTCTGCAAGCCGACGCTCTATCCACTGAGCCAAACCGGTCTTGGCGTGGGCTGCTTTTTTAATGGCGAGGGAGATCATCTCTGCGGAGGCCATCCATGAGGAGCAAGGGGCCCCAGCATCACACCGATCCCCAGCCCAGGCCCCCAGAGCTGGGAAAAGAAGTTCCTGTAACCATGGCTGTAAAAACCAGCGGGCATTGGGGCTCAGTGACACAGAGGCTGTGTCATTTAAAGGGCCACCACACAAACTGAACTTACAAGGTCCCACTTACTCTGAGCTCCAGCACCAGGGTGAGGCTCTGGGGGACCCAGACACAGGTGAGGAAGGACTGGATTGTCTGGCACTAGATTAAGAGTGTGGGGGGGGGGGAGAGGGGTCTTGTTCCTATGCGTGGACCTCCCCTGTTGCCAGGCTGACCGGCAGCCTTACCTGTGTTTCCATCAGCCCAAGCACACTGCTTGCTCCACTCTGGGGATTCCCCGAGACCCGCTCTATCCAATTTGCAGTCCCACTCAAGCTGTTTGCAGCAGCTTTTCCATATGAATAGCCTGTCCTGGTTCAGGCTTCAGGCTTTGCTAAAATCTCTCAAACAAGCTACACTTGGTGACAGCTTGCCCCCAACATATCAATAAAGACCCAGCACTAGCACCAGCCTGCCTTGCTTCACAGCTGGGCCTCACCTGGGCACCTCCAACCTCAATACAAAGAGCAAATAGTTGTCTGCTGATCCCACTGAGCTCCTGCTGGCTGGTCCCTGGCAGTGGCTGACTTTGCACCTCCCTGAAGGCCCTAGAGCCAGTGAACCCATTGAACTGCTTCAGACCATAGCAGATTACAACTCTACACATCCACAAGCAGCAGACTCAGGGAGCACCGAAGCCCCACTGAAGCAAGTCCTGCTCCATAGGGGTGTCTCCTGAACACAGCTCTTCCCACTATAGTCACAGCTGGTCCTCACAGCCAATTGGGCTGGAAGTAAATTCCTTCCAGTGACACCAACTACACGAAGACTGTGCTCACAGCCCACAAAGGGGCACACCTCGAGCTCCCAGCTCAGGTGACTAGGGAGGCTGAGCCACTGGGCCCTATAAGACACCTACTACACAAGGCCACTCTACCAATTCTAGGAGACATAGAAGTTCTACCTAATACATAGAAACACATCACAAAGGGAAGCAAACTACTGGATAGAGTTCAAAACTGTGATTCTAAGGTTACTCAAGGGCTTTCATGAGACTGTCAAAGAATGTAAAAGGACCGTCAGAAATTAAGCATACACAACAGAAATAATTTACAGGGATTCAACGGTAGAGGATTCTGAGAATCAAATCAATGATTTGGAATATTTTGAAAGCTATCATGGCATGGGTCTATGAGGAAAAGGAAGAGTCCATGTCAGTCCTGATAGGGGACACACCTGGCCCATACCTTCAGATAGTAGGACCAGTTACCTCTTTGTCACAAGAGCAGGGCTGATAACAGCTTATGCCCAGCTGGTGTGGCTTACTGCTTGAGTGCCCACCTATGAACCAGGAGGTCACAGTTTGATTTCTGCTTAGGGCACATGCCCAGTTTTCAGGCTTGATCCCCAATAGGGAGCATGCAGGAGGCAGCCAATCAATGATTATTTCCCATCATTGATGTTTCTCTCTCTCTCTCCCTCTTTCTTTCCCTCTTTGAAATCAATAAAAATATTTTTTAAAAATGACAGCTTACGTGTTTAAGCATAGACATAGTGACATTCAAAGACTACATTAACTTGTTCAATACCTCAAGCAGCCTTTGGAAGGTTTTCCCGTTTCACAGATGGGAAAAATAAGGCACAGAGCAGTTCATTATGACCCCAAATCACACAGCTACCAGGTGATGATGAACCCAAGTGGAATGATTCAGAACCTACCACCTCTATGGTATTCAGCCACGGAATGACCTAAGTATCACCTCGACTGGTACCCTGCATGGAATACTGCTTTGAGAAGCATTTAGACCAGCGGTTCTCAATCTGTGGGTCGCGAACAGCTAGCAGGGTCTCCTAAGGCCATCAGAAAACACAGATATTTACATTAAGATTCATAACAGTAGCAAATTACAGTTATGAAGTAGTGGCAAAAGTAATTTTATGGTTGGGGATCACCACAACATATTAAAGGGTGGCAGCATTAGGAAGGTTGAGAACCACTGATTTAGACCAAGCATGTCAAACTCAGTGGCTAACATGGACCAAATAAACGAGGTATGCAGGCCACAAGTTTGACATGCTTGATTTAGACTGTGATCAGGAAAAAAGTACTGTAATTGATTAACAATGTCTGTCCTGGACTTGAGGGAGGAGGAGTCAGGCCACTCAGGCATCACAAACCTTTGTGGATACTCTAGCCTGGATCCTTCTTTATCATGGGGCTGCGCAGTGCATTGTAGGACGATTAGCAGCATCCCTGGTTCCCACCCAATAGCTACCAGTATCACCACCACCCCCTGTCCTGACAAAACTGTTTCCAGACTTTGTCTCCTGGAGGCAAAATTGCCCGGTTGAGAACCCTTGCAATAGGGGATTGGCAAAAGATAAATGAACTTGATGTCAAGAGAACAGGGTTCTAGCTTGGCTCTGTCACGGTGGAAATGGCCCTACTCGTCCATAGGCACCAGGTTCTTAAAGTGTCAAGTACAGGGGATGAAGTGGATGGTTCAAGAGCCCTTTCTAGAAGCCTGTAGTTGCACAATGTGGTTCCCTTCCCTCCCCCAGGCCTTCCGTTAAAACTCGGTTTATTGGAGCATAACTTTCCAGAGATCCGGAAACCAACAGAAAAGCCTGGAAGCCGCAGTGAGCTCTTTGCCCCTTGGAGCTTCATATTTGCTCCTCATTAAAAGAGAGAAAGAAACAAAGCGGGGAAAGCATTCAAATCTCGGTACTAAGATTTCCTCCAAGCTGCAGTTATCAAGCAGATACGAATAGGAAAACCACAGAGACACTGAACACCCGTTTCCCTGTGTGAGGAGAAAAATCCAGCTATTGGTCTGGGAAATCTCCCCAGCTCTGTTCAATTATGAATCCCGGCAGGAAGCCCTGGAAAATCCCGGCTTCTCTGCAGGAAGGGTTGGAGGAGGCGCGGTGGGTTCTTGAAGAACTCACGGTGAGAGAGGAGGGATGGCTGGTGGTAAGAGCGAAGCCAGGGTCCTGCCTCCTGTCGAGGGCCGGGATGGATGGGCAGCAGCTGGTGGGGAGGATGGGGGCCTCTGGTACCTTAGCGCCGTATCTGAGGTCTTCGCAGCAGGCATCCCACGCGATGGCAGCACGGTGTGGGAGGAGACGTGGTTCCGTGGTGCCGGGGCTTGGTTCATGGGCCACCCGCAGGAAGGAAGACTTTTTATTGGAACGGCAGAGAAACCGCTGCTTCTGGGAGCCGTTTCCATGCTGACTCCAAATGGTCTCATTTCCTGTTCTTCCTGGAAACTGTGTGCAGTCCATTGACACCCCACATTGTCCATCAGGAAACAGATGCTGTACGGCCAACTGGTCAACCCGATGCTTGCTTTCCCACGTGCCTGACACCTCAAGAGGCTGAAACTCACAGGTCACACAGCTTCCCCATGGTGCATGAGGACCGGCGATCGGCATCCCTATCCCCCGATGCAATGCCCCTTCTCTCCCATTGGCCGTGTAGTCTCCGGGCAGCCTGTGCCCCTGTTGGTACCTTATAAAAGTGTTGCAGGAGTTCCCTGAAGAAGGAAGTAAGAATCGGGCTTCAAAGCCCATGAGAACTGGGCTGGCATCTCCTTTCCCTGAGGAAGGTGGGCTGGTTGGAGGTTAGGGTTCTCCTGGTTCCAGGGATAGAAATCAACTTCTTCTGGCCTGATCTCCAAAGAGGACTTTATTAGGTGTGGCGGGTCCCAAAGCATTGAAGGAGTTTTACAACCAAGACTGAGCTTTGTAGCCAGCAGCACAGACCACTGAGAAAATACCCCATTGGTGAACTCCCCAACATCTTTTAGTCCCGGGGTCTCCTCTGATCCAAATCCATACTCCCAAGAGTGCATCTGATTGGTCAACCTCAGGATAGATGTGGGCTAGAATCTCTGGCTAGGGCGGGACCACCTATGTGAGGGACCCATTCCCACAGCCACACCTCAGAGGCACATCAGTACCTCAGGATGGGTTTAGCAATGGGCAGATGGCCCCCCCGTTCTCTCCCCATTTCCTGCCCCCCGAGTCACTACCATGCTGTCCAAGCACAGAATCCCTAGAGCCCAGGATCTAGAGAGTGGCCGCAGTTTACGAGACTAACTGATCTTCAGTTTCAAGTCTACAGAGATAAATGGGGCAGAAATAGAGTTGTCTCGGAAACCTACTGCTTGGGGGAGGGGCTTGAACCAGAACTGGTTCCTGACAGACCCCAACACCTAGTGCACATTGAACCAGAGCCCAGCCCCATTGCAACAGGTGCCAACTTCCTGATGCTGATGACAAGGGTGGCTTCTCCCCAAACCCTCCCCTGGCCTTCCTCTGGGTTGTCCCATTTGGATCCAGTGTCACCTAGACTGCTGGAGATAGGAGGTGCCGTGGAGATGGACCCTCTGCCTGCTGCCTGGTCACAGACTAGAACCGAGGGAGGAGACTTGGGGTCCAAGTCGCTATAGAATTCGTCCTCTGTGAGGTCTGAAATACTGCACGTCGAGGCCCAATGCTCCTCAACATGGCTCTCTCTCTGTGAGTGACAGGGAGCGAGGGGCAGCAGGCTGAGTCCAAGGTCCCGCTGGCCTCCTCACCCTGCGCTCCTGGCAGCCGTGGCTGCTGAGGCTGCCATGGTCTGTCTGGCAGCTGCAGGAAGCTGCCGACCGAGCCAGGGTTTAAATGTGTCCCTCCTCACAAGGAGCTCCAATGTGCGGGGAACAAATGAAGAGAGCGCTTGTTAATCCTGGGGGAGTGCAGCCTGTAATCTCCCGGGCAGCTGGGCTCCTCCGAGACTAAAATAAGATGCCCAAGAGGCCCCAGGCTGGGGCCCTACAACCTGACGGGTCAAGTGACACCTCGCCAGGCTGGGAATCAGATCGCAGACATGCAGAGCAGAGAGGGACTGGAGCTCCTGGCATTGGCCACGGAGAGACTTTCCAGCTTAAGGAAAGCTCCCGGTGGCACCTTGGAGCCGGGGGCATTAAATCCAGTCCCATGGCAGGGCTTCCAGGCCACCTCCTTGCAGCCGCACCTACATTTTCCAGCCTCAGTCGCCACCACCGCACCTGCTATTTTCCTAACTCCCTAACGTGCCTCTGTGCCGGAACCACCAACATCTGATACCACTTTCCCCCGGCTCCGAGCCCAGCCCCTTCCCAGAACGGCCCAGATGACCCATCCAACGCTCGGGCCAATCCTTTGGGACTCTGTGAACCTGCCACCTCCCCTGTAGCCTGTGCCGCTCACCGGCCGCCTTGTTCTAAGGCGATGTGTGCGCTCACCTCCCTAACGAGGCTAGAAGTTCTTGCTGGCAGGACCCGTGTCTTTGGGCTCCCACAGCCTGGCACCGATAAAGGCTGAATTAAAAGGAAGAATGAGCCGAGACTGGTTTGGCTCAGTGGATAGAGCGTCGGCCTGTGGACTGAAAGGTCCCAGGTTTGATTCCGGTTGGGGGCATGTGCCTTGGTTGTGGGCACATCTCCAGTTGGAGGTGTGCAGGAGGCAGCTAATCGATGTCTCTCTCTCATCGATGTTTCTGACTTTCTATCCCTCTCCCTTCCTCTCTGTAAAAAATCAATAAAATATATTAAAAAAAAAAAAGGAAGAATAAGCAAAGGGTTGAATGGATGAGTTGTGTTTACATCAAAACCCACGCAAGATCCTATAAGGACAATAAGGCACCTCACTGACTCTCAGCAAGAAAAGAGCAGGTGTGAACCCTGGTTGTCGGTATGGTCATTGCCCAGAGAGACTGCTCTGAATCCCAAGCACTTGGCCATGGAGAGGACACGGAGGGCTCCTCCCCAAACTTCAGTCAGAGAACAGGTCTGTTCAAAAGCGTCTCCAAGAAATGAGGAGTTAAAAACCATATTCTCACCGTGACGTCATCATCAGGATTTATCCTTCCCAAAACGCTTTGACCACCGTGGGCCTCCTGGGATCTCCCCTCAGCTCTGAAGGATGGTAAAATATCTCCCCATTTGCCAGGTGGGGGGAAGCTTTCCTGACCTCTGCCCTGCAGCTGAGGCCCGGTTCCTCAGCGAAGGCCATGCTCTCACAGCGCTGGACTCCTCTCTTTCAGGCTTCTTTTCTCGGTCGTAATTGAATGACTATAAGCAGCAAGCTCCAGAACGGCAGAGACCATGTCTGTGTGGGGTTTTTTCTTGTATCACTGATTCTGGCTGTAACTGAAACATGCCAAAATGTATAACATCTTAAACATAAAAGAAGTGGATTCAGTGTTCATGGAACAGTGCATAGTGGGTGGTTTCCTCCACAATGGCATTCAGGACCCAGGTCCTTTCCATCTTGTGGCTCCACCAATCCCTGTGGCTGGTGGGAAGGGTGGGGACACACCAACTTCTCCAGAGCCTTATCCAGAAAGGGCACACATCACTTCTGCTCACCCTCCATTTGCCAGCTCAGTCACATAGCCCCATCGAGCTATAAAGGAAGCTGAGAAACAGTGCATCCCTGTGTCAAGTGAGAGAGGATGTGAGTTCTTAGCAGACACTTTGCTGGGTCCCCAGCGTCTGTCACATAACAGGAGCTCAATGAATGTTAAGTTGGATGAAGGGACTGAAGGTCATAGTGGCTTAACAGGGTCTCAGCCAGGAAAGTCCAGCTGAGTCCACACTGCCTCTCCAAGCCTGGAGTTTCTCTATCCGCCAGCCTGCCTAGCTGCAGCTGGAGCGAGGCCAGCCCTAGGAGGACGCCAGCAGATGCCAATTGATAAATCACAGCTATTAGGCGTGTTCTTTGGAGATAGCATGGAAGTCAATGAATTATGAGGGAGAGCCCTGAGTGGGGGGTGGAGGAATTACAGGGAGCAAAGAGCTCGAGGGAGAAGCATGAAGCCTGGGTTGACAGCAACTTGGAGCACTGGCCTGGATACCTAGCTGAGCATCTGCTTCAAAACCTGTGTGATGAGCTGAATTATATCCCCTCAAATTCTTGCATTGGATTTGCAGGGACACAATTGGAGTGTTAACACAATTGAAGCCTCCCAATTTGGCTTTATCTGTATATTGGTCTTTAAAGAGATAACCAAGATAAAACGAGATCTTTAGGGTGGAGCCTAATCCAGTAAGACTGGTGTCCTTATGGGAACAGGCAATTTTGGAAATGAATAGACATACACAGGGAGAACGCCACTCGAAGATGGCCAAAATCAAGGTGATGGTCCTATAAGCCAAGGAACACCAGTGATTGTCAGCGAACCCCCGGACAACTGAGATGCCTGGAACACATCCTTCCTCAGAGCCCTCGGAAGGAATCAACCCTGCCCACACCTTGGTCTTGGCCTTCTGGCCTCCAGAACTGCGAGACAAGGTATTTCTGTTAGTTAAGCCACCTGGTTTGGGGTACTTTGGCCTGGCAGCCCTACAAACGAATACTCCTGCCTCTTTGCACTGGAATGAACTTGGCCAAGTCATTTCCATCCTGGCCTCTGGCCTCTCCTCTGCAGGCACGTCGAAGGACAAGAACCGAGTCTCCCCAAACCAGGCGTACCGATTGCCACTGCATGTCTAGTTTTCACACCTTGCTGCTCCTTTCAGGAGTGGCCACTGCCCACCCAGGGTCTTCCAACCTCAGGTGTCTCCATGGAGACTGTACCATCAAGTCCCATCTGAGCCTATCAGGTGAGACCTCAGCCCAGCTGCTGCACCCATCGCTGCTCCCTCCCACGCCATGCCATCTGAGGTTCTAGAACACAAACTGGCCTACCTGCACACCCTCTGCCTGAGCATCTCCGTCTTCCAGTCACAGGTTAAGTCAGCCTCAAACATCAGCCAATGCCCTTAGCCCACGAGTTTTCCCACCAATAAAGCGTGCCGGGCACCCACATTCCCCCATCATGCTCCAGCCAATCAGAATTACATGTAACTCAGAGAGCACACTGTGTCCTACCTCCAGGGGGAGCGGTAAGGGCACACACTCTGAATTCAAGTGGCCCAGATTCGAGTCCTGGCTAGGGCACCTATAGTAGCAAATAGTGTCAGGAACCCTCTGGACCTCATAGGGTTATGAGGAAGGTGAAGGGAGTTAATAAAATATCAGATGATTACAAGGAGTGCCTGGCACATAACAGGTGCTAAGTAAATCCTTGCCATCATTCTTTTTGTGAGATAACACTCTTCCCCCAAGCCCTCACCCACCATCCTGGCCGAAACCCTGTCCCCTCTCAGTTCTCCACTTCCTCCATGAATGCCTGGGTCCTCTCTGGAGACATACAGCCCTCCAGTCCTGCTAGTCTGTTCCCACGAGAGGTTAGGGTCAGGGCAGGGGCCACGCTCACAGATTAGCAGCTCTGGGAAAACACCAGAGGGGAAGCCATCCTGTCGAGTGATTGGCACCAGGACGGGGTGCTCCTCCCAGGTGCCCCACTTTGAGAGAAGGACTTGGTCCATTTGGCCCTTGGACCAGGGCTGTGCCCGGCATGCAATGACCCAAGCAAGGTACAGAAGGACACAGCCACTTCCAGTGATGACAAAGTGCAAATGGATAGCCATTTAGAAAAATACGTGTTGGGTTGTTTTCCAACACAGATGATTCCAGTGAAGGTAGTGGCGTATCTGGCCCCAGGTGGTTCTCATTCTCTCCCCTCCTCCCCTATGAGTGGTCCCAATCAGCAGCTGGGGTTTTCCATTCCTCCAGTTGACCGGGAGGGTGGGAATGGTGAGGATATTTTGAAATCCCACAGGGGTATCTGTTCGCAGATGTGGGCACATACCTGAGGCCCCAACCTCAGCGTTGAGCTCAGCCACAAGTTTAGGAAAGGAGCCCCGGACCTAAAACACCTCCAACCTCTTCCCCGCCTGCTTGCTCTTATCACCACCCGAAAAGAGACTGTTTCTTATTTCATCTTCCTGTCTCACCAGTCTCCCCCAGACTGGGACCTTAGGGGGGTGCCTACCTCAGTCCTGTAGCTCCAGTGCCGGGCACAGTAGCGTGTGCTGTTGTGGGAAGGATGGTGCAGGAAAGCCGCACTCGGCACCCTCTCCTCCTGGCCCCTCTGGCTGTGTATTCACTTCCTGTCCTGGAGCCGGAAGAGCCCTTCCACGAGGGCCTCCTCCTCCAGCAGCCCCGCCCATCCCCAGCTGCTTCTACCAAGGCCTGCAGATACCATTGGAGAGCTTTCTAAAACCCGGGTCCGTCTCCGGGAGAAAGCCCGGCGGCCCAGGGCTTTCCTGGGGAGGCAGCGTCAGGCGGGGCTGGAGGAAATGATGAGACTTAAAGGAGCTGGACTCCAGGGGCCACGTGCACCCAAGTGTCCCTGGAACCCCGTCTTTAGAGTGGGCTAAGACCTTCCTTTGCAGCGGAAGGGAGATTGTCTGATCGTCCACAGCTGGGCCTCTGTGGGTAGAGAAGGCAGATCCTTCGACATCTCTCAGCCTCTTTCTTCCGGCTTCAAAAGAGTCTGACTACAAAGATGAAATGGGCCGAGGCATCCCACGTGCTCAGCGTCTGAGCTTTCATCTTGGCCTGGGCGGGGCTTGCACGCAGGCGGTGTTTATGGGGTCGTCCTCCAGGGGATCGAGCCTGGGGGAGGCTGGAGGAGTGACACTGAAATGGAGGGAGCGCCAGGGCAGGAGTGACCCTCAGCTGATCGTCCCTTGACTCGGCACTGCTGGGCCTGCCTCCCTTAAGTAGGCGGAGTGGCTCTAAGCCAGGAGGATGGGAACATTCACCCACCAGCTCCTGTCTTCCCGCTCAGAGGTAACCCCTCGAGCTTTTAGCGTCCACACACACAGGTGGAAGGCAACTCCTCTGGCCATCGCCCCCGAGCCATGGGGCAAAGAGCAAGAACTAGCTGAATCCAGGCATCGGCAGCTGCGGTGCTGGTGGCTGCAACAGTGAAGGCTGGCGTAAAGGCAGGGGGCGGGGGGGGCATAGGGGCGGGAGACAGAGAAGCGCAAGGTGCGGCTCAGGGTGTCCGTTCGCTCTCAATAGGTGTCTGCAGCTGCTGGTGAGAGCGAATGAGGAGCACGTGAACGCGTGCTTGTGAAAAGCAGGTGATCACCAGTAAGTCTCCCTCGAGCATTCTTTTCTCCAGGGTTCCCTTTGTCACGGCAGACCTCTGAGGGGGCCCGCTGTGGGGGCACCCTGGAGTGACTCACCGGGTGACCACCTCATCCTGGGTGCCTGGGACTTGCCTGGTTTTACCTAGGCCTGGTCATCCTAGCTGAGGGCATGACGTCTCAGGCACGCCCAGCCCAGCCCAGAGCCCAGCCTGCTGCCGGCACGCCCTCCCAGCCCCACGGTTCACATTCCATCACCTGCTTCCGCATCCAGGTGGATCTGCTCCTCAGACACAACGCCACCTCTCACTCAATCAAAGATTCTTTTAAGAAGCCACATTGGTTCATTTTCATACACCATGGAAGACTCTAAAAATACAGAAAAAAAAAAATCTAAAGAGAATTTTAATTCGTGCATAACCCTCTCAGAAGCATAAGTAACACTACACACACTTGAAGATATTTCTTTCCAGATGTTTCTTTTAACAAAGGTAGTTCATGATGTATGTGTACATCCCTAGACTCTTAGGGCAGGGAGAGCTCCTTCTGGCCCAATTCCTGAGTTTTGTTTTGTGGTGGGTTGTGTTTTTTTTTTAAAGATTTTTTTAATTGATTTTTAGAGAGAGGAGGAGGAGAGACGGGGAGAGACAGAAACATTGATGTGAGAGCGGAACATATACAGGCTACCTCCTATAGAGATAAGGTTAGCAAAATACATTGGGAGAGATTTGGAACAATCGTGTGTAAGCTGATGTTTCAACCTGAGTTTTATTTTCAGATCGAATGTATAAATTATATGGTTTCCTCATTTCTGTCAGAGCTTATTTTCCTTTTAGCTTTATCGGTGTTGGAGCCAGATTTATCCCACTGGTCCCTACACTATTCACTTCCTTCTAGGATTTTCAGCAACCTTTGGATTAATATCACCTTACGGTTCTTGGGGTTAATAGCCAAGATATAAAACACTCATACAACTTAACAAAAGGAAGACAAAATCCAATTGAAAAATGGGCAGCAGACCTGAATTGACATTTCTCAAAAGAGGACATACAAACGGACAAGAGATATATGAAAAAATGATCAGACGGAACTGGTTTGGCCCAGTGGATAGAGCGTTGGTCTGCGGACTGAAAGGTCCCAGGTTCAATTCTGGTCAAGGGCATATATCTTGGTTGCGTGCATATCCCCAGTAGGGGGCATGCAGGAGGCAGCTGATCGATGTCTCTTTCTCATCGATGTTTCTAACTCTCTATCCCTTTCCTTTCCTCTCTGTAAAAAAGCAATAAAATACATATATTTTTTTAAAAAAAGATCAAAGTCACTGATCATCAGAGAGATGCAAATTAAAACCACAATGAGGTGTCACCTCACACCTGTCAGAATGGCTATCATCAAAAAGTCATCAAACAACAAATGCTGGCGAGGATGTGGGGGAAAAGGGAACCCAGCACACTGCTGGTGGGAATGCAGACTGTGTGCAGGCACTGTGGGAAACAATATGGAGTTTCCTCAAAAAAGTAAAAATGGAGCTCCCATTTGACTCAGCAATCCCACTTCTGGGAGTATATCCTAAAAATCCTGAAACACTGATCAGAAATGATATATCCACCCCTATGTTCATAGCAGCACAATTTACAATAGCTAAGATTTGGAAACAGCCCAAGTGCCCATCAGTAGATGAACGGATACAAAAATTTGCGGGACATTTATACAATGGAATATTATGCAGCAGTAAAAAAGAGGGCTCTCTTATCCTTTGGGACAGTGTGGATGGACCTAGAGAATATTATGCTAAGTGAAATAAGCCACTCTGAGAAAGACAAATATCACATGATTTCACTTATTCGTGGGATCTAATGAACAAAATGAATTGACCAACAAAATAAGACCCAAGACGTGGAGGCATGGAACAGACTGGCATGCCTTGAGGTGGGGTTTGGGAGGATGAGCAGAGATAAACCAAAGAACTTACATACTTACATGCACAGCCCATGGGCAATAAGGCGGTGAAGACCTGGGATGTGTGGATAGGGACTGGGAGGATGGCAGTAAACGGGAGACATCTGTAATACGATCAACAATAAAAAATATGCATAAATAAATAATAAACAGGCCTTCTTAAAAGTAAGATCTATAGGTATTGACCTGGAGAGATGTTTGTACATATTGTTCAATGAAAACAAAAGCAGGTTTTGGAGTATAATCCCATTTTAAAAATAAGGATATTCTTGAAACACGTTTATCAGACACTTATAAAGCGAAACCTGCAGCTCTTGCATGAGCCAGCATTTGCACTCCCGGGTGTTTATCCCAGAGACATGAAAACTGAGGTTCCTCCCCAAACCTGTACCTGTTTTAGCAGCGTTATTAGAAACAGCTGGCATCCTGATTGGAGCGCAGCTGATTGGAGCATCGTTCCGGCCATGGGTTCAAACCCCGGTCAAGGTACCTGCCCAGGCTGCAGGCTCCATCCCCAGCCAGGGCAAATGCAGGAGGCCACCCTCCCCCCACCCCAGTCCCCCACCCCCGGGCCTGGAAAGTGCTTGCTCTGAGTGTGGGTCTGGGAGCCAGGAAGGACAGGAAGGTGTGGCTGGCCCCGCCTGCCCTGGTGCCCTCGCTCTTGATCACAAACACGTGATTCTCTGCCAACTCGCTCCGAAAGCGACCCACCGTTCAGAGGGTGTGTGATTTCTGGGTCCAATAGCAGCGAACCTTCTTGGAACCATCACCAAGGGCCCAGAAACATCTAAGTGCCTTTTACATATTATCTTGTGCCAAATCCTCAGGCGAGGAGGCTGTGGTTATCTCAGTTCTGCAGAAGAGGAGACTGAGGGGGTAGTAAGGCGTGTGTGTGACTTAGCACAGAGGACGCGGTCAAAGCACGCAGCACTCAAGGCACCACTGTGCCTCACACCCCTCACCAAGCCCGGCCCAACCACCAGTGGCCCCTGAGGCCAGAGTCCCGAGGCCTGCAGGAAGCAGGGGACCTTACCCAGCACCCTAGCTCTCTGGAGGCATCAGACGGGGAGGGGGGAGGGGAGCTCGGGGGAGCAGCCAGGAGGACGGCTCATTGGGAGAGCAGCATGCCCATGCCCACCAGCGGCCGCTCCTGATGAGACGCGCCGAGCACGGACGCTGGCCTGACGCGGCCGGCTCCCCACTCTGTGTGAGGTCAGGCTGAGCGCTTGGCAGAAGTTGGGAGGCTGTGCGGGGTGAGGGGTTGGATGGCGGGGCGGCCGGGCCTGACACCCTGTGTGCCCCCCTCTCCACCTTGTCCAGTTCTGCCCTGGGCGTTCCCAGACGGTGGGGGAATAGAGGCTGGGAGAGCTGAATGGAAGGCTCTGGAAGGAAGGACTGGCCTGCCTTCCTGCAGTCACTAAACTACCCACGGTCCTGCCTCCCATCCAGGAATGTGCTTCTCACAGGGGGCAGGGGAAGCCAGGCGATCAGGAGATGCCCCGGCCTTTCTGGCAGTTTCTCCCATCCCATGTTCCCTTCCTTCCATCACCCGGAGTGAGGGGATTGCAATCTGTGGTGCGGATTCGGCATGTACCTAGGGGAGGGACTGGCCATGCCTGTGTGTTTGAGGGAGGGGGAGATACAGACAGACCGAGCCCCTCTCCATACAGCCTCCAGCTCCCGCCCTCCCCCTACACAGGCCGCCAAGCTCCAGCCTCACCAACCTCCCCTCCGCTCCCCAAACCCTCCAGCCCTGCCCGCACCCTGTCTCCTCACCACCTCCACCCGGTCCCCCGTGGCAGGTTCTTGGCCATTTTTTTTTGCAGACGTGGCTCCACTGTCCCCTGGGGTTGGGGGTCGCAGGTCCTGCTTGCCCAGGTCGGTTCCTTCCGCCGGAGGTCCCTCATCCCCGGCTAGTTATGGATGGGGTGTCCTTTCACCGTCGATGTGGTCACCTCTGGGGCACCTTCCCACGGCGCCGCCTGAGCCTTTCCCCTCTCTCCGTGGCCGGGGCTGCACCGGGCCCGGCACACGAGCTGTGACCGAGTCCGGAGTGAATGGGCGAGTGGGTGACCCCCTGGCACAGCCCCACATCCTCTCCCTCCTGTTCCCTCCAGGCATCTACAAAGGGCACTGCTTCCGGATCAATCACTTCCCAGAGGACAATGACTACGACCACGACAGCTCGGAGTACCTCCTTCGTGAGTGACCTCTTGCTTCCTTTGTGGGGGGTGGGCGGAGGGGATGAAGGGGACCACCCGGTGACAGGTGGGCGGCTGGAGGAAATATGAGGTTCGTGGGGGTGGAGAGGATGCCGTTCTCCAGAATCACTGTCCCTCCCTGTTGTAGTCCCAGGATGGAGTTCGGCCCTGCGTTGCCATGACGTGCTGGGACCCCCTGGAGTCACTAGGCTGAGAGGCCCAGGCCCAGGGAGACTGAGGCCTGGGGAGAGCGGATGGGGGTGTGGGCGTCCCCACCCCTCGGGGTTGCCGGGTGTGGCTAGCTCCAAGGAGCTGGCTGCTGCCCCCGGCCCGGGGCCTGGAGGCTAGAGATGCAGGCGTGCCCAGGCCGACATCCCTGGGTGGCTGGGACACTGGAGCACATCCCCCTGCCAGCCCCGAGCCCACCTGTCCCTTCCCACACACCCAGCTCTCTCCTCCCCTAAAATCAGAGGAGGTGGCACACTGAGATGTGTGCCATTCAGCCTGGAGGCGCAGGTGAGGACGGTGGCAGGAGCAGCCTCTGATACCGGGGCCTCCGGTGTCTGCAGCACAGACGGGTGGAGCCACCAAGTCTGCCCACGAGCTGCCCCCTGCGCCCCCGCCCTCCCGTGGGCCTAGGCTGGCCCCTGAAGGGAGCAGCTCACACTGAACCCGCAGGACCAACCCCGCTCCACGCCTAAATCCAGGCCTCCTCCCTCGGCCTCCCTGGGAGGCAGCAGGGGCCGCAGGCAGGGAAGGCGCTGGGAGTGGGGAAAGCAGCGCCGCTCTGAGGTCACTTTCCCTCCCACGTCAGCCCAGACACGCGTGGAGCTGCTGCTGTTGGCAGCCCCAGGGCCTCAGGTCCGGCTCCCTCTGCCAGTGGCCTCGGTGGAGGCGCAAATCTCTCAGCACCTGCTTGCGGGTCTTTCCGCGTGTGATTTTCTAAGAGGGAGGATTTGAGTTCTGAGTCACCCAGAGAAACAGAACAGCGTGTTTTCTGTCCCATGGAG
Organism: Lasiurus borealis; assembly: GCA_004026805.1. Taxonomy (NCBI): domain Eukaryota; kingdom Metazoa; phylum Chordata; class Mammalia; order Chiroptera; family Vespertilionidae; genus Lasiurus; species Lasiurus borealis. Next base: position 5,503 of record PVJN01033360.1, on the reverse strand, counting down.
CCTGGGACCAGGGCGGGCTGTGCCGGCCAGGCCAGAACCTGAAGTAATTCGGCTAGATCGCCCTCCCTCTCTTCCTCCCTCTCCCCGCCAGCCTCCCTCACCTTCTCCTCTTCCCCTCCTGTCCTCTCTGCTTCCTGGGGGCCAACACTGAACCAGGCGGCTCATGTTCCCCGGGGCTGCCGCAAACGGCTGTGCAGGTTGCCCAACACTCGCTCAGATGGAGGTATCAGTGGCACCTTCGAGGAGCCCAGTGTGGGCCTGCACAGCCATCTGGGGCCCCCGGTGCCTCGCCAGCTGCGATGGCTCAGCTCAGCATCCACCCTGACTCGGCACTTCCCCTTCGCTGGCCGACACATCCGGGGACTACAACAGGGAGTGACACAGGTGGTTCCTGAGCCGGGGAGCCCCGATCTACTGCCCATGGACCCATCCCGGGACTGCGGGAAGGAGGCGTTGGAGAAACAAACCACACCCTCTCCGTGTCCCTCTTGAACTTGCCTGGCCCTCTAAGGTTGTGGGCAAGGGTGCTGGTGCTCCCCTCTTCACCGCCCTGTGCCTGTCCCCTCTCGGTCCCCAGGGCCCTGGGACCTCTTCCTGGATTGGCCTCCTGACACCTCAGCCGAGGTCAGGTCGCGTGGCTTCTTGAGGGCCCGGCACAGGGTGAATGAAGGGTGTCAGTGCAGGGCTGTGGGCAAAGGAGCGGGCAAGGTTAAGAGGTGGGGAGCGCACCAGGGCGAGACGCAGCAGGAGCCTGTACACTCCGGGGCCGGACTGGTGGAGCAGGCGTGGGGACCTGGAGGAGGGAGCCGGGAGGACAGGGCAGGAACTGGGGGTGCGGCCACCTCCCGCGCAGCCTCGGGAAGAGCGAGGAAGGAGCCTCCCAAAGCCAGAGTCCAGAACAGGATGGAGACATGAAACGGGCATCCGAGGGGCAGACCAAGAGTGGGCCATGGACTTGCCACCCAGCCTAGGGCTCCTGCTGCCCTCAGACACCCCCCTCGTGTCCCTCAGGGGTGCCCCTGGGTTGGGACCCGCGGCTGGGAGGGCCCAGCGGGGATTTTCCCAAGTAGAAGGATGGTAATAGCCTAGCAGCAATGGAAGGAAGAGCTCTCCTCAAGTGTAGGCTCACGAGGACACCAGTCGGGGTCATGCACAAGCCCAGAGATGCCACAGGAGGAGAAGGGGTGACCGGTTTGGGGCAAAGGACAGTTGCTCACATGATTTACCTGGGCCAGATGGTGGCTCTGAGCCAGGCCTGACCTCAGCCACCCCAGAGGCGCTGGGCTCCCTTCTCTCCCCGCTTCTGAGCCCTTTGCAGGATGAGGGCATCCAGGGAACCCCGATCCCGGCTTCTCTGGCCGGCACGGCTCACAGGCACGTCTCAGACATCCACAGGAAACCTCCTCCCTCCCGGAGCCCGCGGCTGCAAGAGAGCAGAGGGAGGAAGGGGAGAGGGCGAGAGAAGAGCTTCATTTAATGCCCCGAACAAACCCCCGTCTGTGAAGCAGGGCGCACAGTGGTGGGCTCACAGAGCGGGAGACAAACGCCGTCTCAGAGGCTGGACCCCCGCAAACTGGCTCAGCGGGCTGAGGCGGCCGGCGCCTGCCAGGGCCCCCCGAGTCCCTGTCCCCTGCCAGGGCCGCCAGGGCCCACGTGGCGAGGTTTCTGCTGGGCTGAGAGGTGTGCGGGCCCCTGGGCAGGCCGAGCTCAGCTCCTCTTCCCATCCTCCTGCCCTTCTCCCGGCCAGGTGCTAAGCATGGGGACCCCCATCCCCAAGCCCCTCCTAAGTGCTTTATGACCCTCATTCCGTCAAATTCTCACAACAACCCTCAGGGGCAGGGTGCGTCCTCTTTCTAGAGCTTCCATAACAAATGACCACAAATTGGTGTGAAGGATCTTTCATGCAATCACATCTACAAAGACCTTTTTTCCAAATAAGCTCACTGCCATAGGTACCGTATTTTCTGGCGTAAAAGATGACTTTTTAACCCAGAAAAATCTCCTCAAAAGTCGGGTGTCATCTTATAGGGCAAGTATATCTCAAACTCTATATTTTAACTGGAAAAGTTGGGGATCGTCTTATATGCCAGAAAATACGGTACCCTGCTTAGGACTAGGGCATGTTGGGATTTTGGCACGATTCAGCCCCTTCCCAGTACGTATTACTCGTCTCCCAGGTTATAAAGAGGGGACCGTGGCAGAGCCAGGGTGCGCACCTATCTCTGTTGGACACCGCAGTCCACGTGTGTCCCTCTGTCCAGCTGCCTTCTTCTCTGTGACCTCAGGAGGTCCTGCGCTTCCACCTCCCGGGCTGTCCCTGGGGACGATCACAATGCGATAACGACAATAGAGATAAAGGCTGTCACTCGGGAAGTCCGTGCTCTGGCCAGGCCCTCGGATTAGCTCCCTATTGGTACAAAGCCAGCCATAGAACGTAGGTGCTCATTACGAACTGCACCTCACACATGAGGATGGTAATGGCCAGCAGCAATGGAAGGACAAGCTCTCCTCAAGTGTAGGCTCATGAGGACACCAGTCGGGGTCATGCACAAGCCCAGAGACGACGTGCCCGGACCAAGGCCACACGGCCAGCAGCCAGCATGTCCCAGGGCAGGCCCTGCACCCTGACCCACCCAGGGCCAAAGCCTGTGTCCTTAAGCCACCCATCGGAGCTGCCTCCCAGGAGACTGCATCCATGGCTCTCAGGGTGGCCCCTGGTGCCACGGAGGGGCCCTCCTCACTTCTGGTGGCAGAAGTGCCACTCACTCCCAGGGGAGCGTAAGCAGGACCTGGCGGATGTGACCGTGGCCCCCTTGGTGTATCCATTCAGGCAGGGCCATCCTTACCGCTGGCCCAGCTGCCCCCACCCGGCCCCAGTTCCCCACGCACCTCGGAACCCGGTGCCTGACGGCACTATTCCCAGTCAGGGGGCTGGGCAGCATTGTGGCTGTGCCCAGGCGCAGCGGGCCCGTCTCAGCACCCTCTCCGCTCTGTCCCCCGCCGGCCCAGGCATCGTGCGCGCCTCCAGTGTCTTCCCCATCCTCAGCACCATCCTGCTGCTGCTCGGCGGGCTCTGCATCGGCGCCGGGAGGTTCTACAGCCGCAAGAACAACATCGTGCTCAGCGCCGGCATCCTGTTCGTGGCCGCAGGTGAGCCGGGCCCTCTGGCCCCCACTGCAGAGCACATGGGAATTGGGGGGGGGGGGGAGGCAGGCCTGCAGACTATACAATCTCTGTGTGTAATTGACCTCAAAAGTCCATGTGCGTATGGGCTGGGGTGGGGTGTGGAGAGCAAACAGGTACAGGGTCTCCTTTGGGGTGACAAAATGTGCTGGAACTAGAGAGAGGTGGTAGTTGCACATACTGTGCATGTCCTAACCGCCACTGAATCGTGTAAAGGGCTGGTTTTATGTCCTGTGAATTTAACCTCCAGAAAAAATAGTAAGTGCAGGTGTGCGCATGCCACAAAGAGGCAGGACTATTGCCTAACCGCTCATAACAGGGGTGCCTGGCTAAGCTGGGGGGTGAGGGAGGTGCCCGGGGGGACTCACAGGCACCACGACCTGAAGGAGTCGGCCAGGTGAAGACAGGGTGAGGGGGCGCGGGGCTGGCCGGGGGCAAAAGGAGCAAGGAAGCCCGGTTCACCTGGGCAGGGGGGGTGGGGGGACTGGAGATCATGAGGATTCCTGACTGCCCACTCTCCGGGGAAAAGACAGCTGCCCACTGTGGCCCAGTGACAGCCCAGAACCACGGTGACAGTGACACCCCTGCCAAGGCCTCTCCGAGGCTCCGTGGAGACAGCTCTCTGCCCAGCCTGTCCCGCTCTGTCAGCTGGTTCCGGAGGGCGATAGCGAGCACTCCAGCAGCAGCGGTGGCCGTGCCTCCTTTGTGAGGGCAGGGAGGGCACTCGGGAGGTGCCCAGCCCATGCAGGTGCCATCGGTCGTCCTCCCCCACAGCGTGTCTCCCCCTCACCGTCTCTCTGTGCGGGAAGGCAGCTGCCATTCACACCACGGAACTGAGGGCCAAGCGAGTGAGGCACCTGCCCAGCCCCTGCCGGCGGGGAACAGGGCCCGGGTGTAGGCTCCGTGCCTGCTCTTCTCCACCATCAGTGCTGCTTCCTTCCGGCAGTACACGTGTGTGGGATGTGTGTGTGTCTAAAGGGCAGGGGAATGTCAGGAGCATGATGTGTGTGTGTGTGTACTGTGGTGTGTGTGTGAACTGTGGGGGGGTGTATGTGTGAAGTGTGGGGTGTGTGTATATGAACTGTGGGGTATGTGTGTGTGTGTGTACTGTTGTGTGTGTGTATGAACTGTGGTGGTATGTGTGTGTGAACTGTCTATGTGTGAACTGTGTGTGTGTGTGTGTGTGTGTGTGTGTGTGAACTGCAGTATGTGTGTGTGAACTGTGTGTGTGTGTGTATGTGTGTGTGTGTGAACTGCAGTATGTGTGTGTGAACATGGGTGTGTGTGAAGTGTGTGTGTGAACTGTGGGGTGTATGTGCTGGGAGGGAGAGCCTGTATTTAGGGTCCAAGCCTACAGCTGGGTCGCTGAGGGCAGGGTCGCTGGCCTCTAGCAGGAAACAGTCTAACCCTCGCCCTGGGGTCGGGCAGTAGGAAAACGGACAGAGCGCATGGCAGTGTCTCTCCACCTCCGTCCACGAGGCCATGGGGGGGGGGGCGACTTGCCCCAGCCCTCCCTGAATGAATGCCATGACTCCCCGACTCCTCATCCCCCCCATCCTGGAACGGTCACTCACTCACTCTCCCTCTGCCACCCCAGCCTCTGAGGAGGCAGGAGGGGACCTGCAGAGGCTGGGTCTGAGCACCATTGAGGCCAGACAGGAGCAGCGGCCGCTCTCCGGAGGGGAGCGGGGAGCTAAGAGCCCCGGCTTTACGGTACATCTCACCTGAACTTGCACTTCGTTACCCTTTCAGAATGAGTCGCTTAAAAGACACGCTGGCAGCCCTAACCGGGTTGGCTCAGTGGATAGAGCATTGGCCTGCGGACTCAATGGTCCCAGGTTCAATTCCGGTCAAGGGCATGTACCTTAGTTGCGGGCACATCCCCAGTAGGGGGCGTGCAGGAGGCAGCTGATCGATGCTTCTCTCTCATCGATGTTTCTAACTCTCTATCCCTCTCCCTTCCTCGCTGTAAAAAATCAATAAAATATATTTAAAAAAAAAAAAAAAAGACATGCTGGCAGCCAGAATAAAGCTGGTGGCCGCTCCCCTCTGCCCGCCTGTCCCCTGCCCCCTGTGGGTCTCACCTCTGCCTCTCTCCTCCCGCCCCCCCCCTCCCTTCGAAGGCCTCAGCAACATCATCGGCATCATCGTCTACATTTCCAGCAACACGGGCGACCCGAGCGACAAGCGGGACGAGGACAAGAAGAACCACTACAACTACGGCTGGTCCTTCTACTTCGGCGCCCTGTCCTTCATCGTGGCCGAGACGGTGGGCGTCCTGGCCGTGAACATTTACATCGAGAAAAACAAGGAGCTGAGG
>PVJN01033359.1:0-23491 GCA_004026805.1 Lasiurus borealis | reverse complement strand
CCACATCCACTTCAACTTCACCTTATTTGACATCAGGGATTCAGCAGATATGGTGGAGCTGCTGGATGGCTACACCCACCAAGTCCTGGTCCGTTTCAACGGAAGGAACCGCCCCCCTTTGTCCTTCAATGTCTCCCTGGACTTTGTCATTCTGTATTTCTTCTCTGACCGCATCAACCAGGCCCAGGGATTCGCTGTCCTATACCAAGGTAAGGCTTCGCTGCGTGTCTCCAGCTCCTCCTGCACACCCTTGTGATCTCCTGCACACCCTTGTGACCTCCTGCACACCCTTGTGACCTGTGGAGCGTGGGCAGTTCTTGTGGGGAGGTCTTAGTCAGGAGCTACTGACTTGACTTAAGAATTTCCCCACCTCCCATTTCAGAACTTGCATGTTTCATGATCCAGAAAAGAGGTGACATATGTACTGTTTGCCATGTTAGCCGTCCTAATGACGGTTTCCAGGGCAGGGTTAAAAGAACAGCCAAAAGAAAGAACTGGAATTGTAAGGCTCTAAGGAGGGCATTTGGTCCATCATCCTGTCTCTCAGGATCCAAGCCAACCACAGAAGATGAGTGTCCCATCTTTCTTCAAATCCTCCTATGTGTCTCTCTAACGTGGGCACATGTGTTCCAGGCACATGAGAAACACAGGATGTCCAAGACATAATCTTTGTCCTACATGTCAGGGCCTCAAGAAGAGTTCAGTCGCCAAGACTGGTTTGGCTCAGTGGATAGAGCATCGGCTTGCGGACCTAAGGGTCCCAGGTTCGATTCCGGTCGGGGGCATGTACCTTGTTTGCGGGCACATCTCCAGTGCGGGGCGTGCAGGAGGCGGCAGATCGATGTCTCTCTCTCATCGATGTTTCTGACTTTCTATCTCTCTCCCTTCCTCTCTGTAAAAAATCAATAAAATTTATAAAAAAAAAAAAGAAGAGTTCAGTCAGTGTGTGCTACAGGGAGCCAGAGGGCGGAGGCCACCCCACGGGTGGGACAGCCTTGAAGAACAGGTGGGATTTGGGCCGATGGATAGGAAAGACAAGGCTTTCCCGGCAGAAGGAGCCAGAGCTGCAAAGGCACAGGGGTAGGAAATGACAGAGTATTCTCACACGTCCACAGGCAGACCAGCCAAACCATTAGAAGTTGGCAGTGCATTCCTTCTACCTTTCTGCATAAGCAGGAGCTCCACGCAGAACCAGTGTCCTCCTCCCTGTTCATTGTCTTTATCAGCTTTCCCCAGTCATTCCTCTTGCTCTTCCAGCTGTTAAGGAAGAATCTCCACAGGAGAGGCCCACCGCCAACCAGACGTTGGCCGAGGTGATCACGGAGCAGGCAAACCTCAGCATCAGCGCTGCCCGGTCCTCCAAAGTCCTCTACGTCATCACCACCAGCCCCAGCCACCCGCCACAGACCGTCCCAGGTAGCAGTCCCCAGAGACCGTCAAAGCGGGGGAAGCCACAGAGCTTGAAAGCAGCGTCCTTGGCAGTTACAGGATCAGAGTGCTCTTGGGTGGGGTCCTGGCGCTGTCACCACATTTGTCCTGGCCTTTGAGAGACATGTTCTCAGTAGCTTGACTCCTTAGTCCTTAAGGAAAAGTGCTCACCACCGTAGAGACAACATGTTTGCCTTTTGTACATTATGATTAATCAGCTAACCCAGTGTTTTCACATTGAGAATATCTTTCTAGAACCCCAAGTTGTTGCTCCCTAAATTGGCCATTTCAAGAGCTCTACTTATTCATTCATTCATTCATTCATTCATTCATTCAAAAGATATATAAGTGCTTTAATGGTACCAGGTGCTATTGTAGACACTGGACTATCAATGGCCTGAACAAATCTTCCCTCCAGTGGGAAGAAAAGACAAGAAGCAAAATAAAAAGTCAGATAGTGACAAGAGCTATGAAGAAAAGTCATGCAGGAGAAGGCTAGAGAGGGGTAATGGTCTTGTGGTTTAACTTGGTTGGGTACAGATTTTCATTCTCTTTCTGTCAAGGAAATTGGGGCCTTTGTGAGCTGACAGAGGTGTAGCGTCTTGCTAGCAGTTACCTGGCCTGGAGCTTTTTAGACTGGACTCCAGGTCCCCCGCAGGACCCTCCAGAGAAGGTCAGGGCAGAGAGCCTCTCCAGTGCTTGCCCCACGTCATTTGTTTGTGAATCCCGATAGGATTTCACAGGTCACACATCTCATTCGTTAGGTGAGAAACAGGCCCACAGCGTCAGTGTAACTCACTGTGGTTGCACAGTGGATCCAGTAATAGAGACAGCACGTGCACCACCATTTCGACTCTGAGTCCAGTGCATCTTGGACCACACTGCCTGCCTCTCTCCAAGAGGGAGCTCTGGAGCCAGGCGAGGGGCTCAGAAGGCTGGGACTCCATGCAGCCTGGCTCCTAGCGGCTTTTGGTGGCTTTTCCCACGTGCAGGGAGCTCCTCGGCCAGGCCTGCACCTCTGAGCAGCCCGTGTCCCCTCAGGGCTTCCTTCTGAAAACTGAGCTCAAGCAGGTCTGATGGGCCCTGTCTTTTGCAGGCTGGACAGTGTATGGCCTGGCAACTCTCCTCATCCTCACAGTCACCGCCATTGTAGCAAAGGTCCTTCTGCACGTCACGTTCAGGTGAGTATGACAGCTGCGCAGTTCCTGGAGCAGAGGCTCAGAGCTCCTTTTCTTCTAGCTTCGTTTGTCCGGGTAAAAGCGTAACATCGGAACACGATCCCGGAGTCCTTAGTCCTAGGGGACGTATGACAGTGGACTTTCCTCATTCTCTGGAGAGTGAAATGGACAAATTTCCCTAAGGATTGAGTGATTACGTCTGGTCCTGCATCCAAATGACACACTTTCAAGGGGGATTGAAACAATCTGGGCATAAAAAACAACCATTTCCATTTGGTGCCTTGTGCCAGCCCTTGAAGAGATCTTGATGCAAGGACAGAGATTGCTGGGAGGGCACCATGCATATTTCCTAGTGCCCTCTAGAAACTGGAAAACATTCCTAGGAAGAGCGTCTCACATTTATTAACTGTTGCTTCATAGTCATTTTAAGGCAGTTATTTAAGAAGCTCACGGAAGCTTCGTCCTTCAATTCTGACCATTTGTGAAAAAAACTTTTTTTCCTTTATTTTGCTGTTCAGGTTTAGCAGTTCTTCCTTCCAGGAAAGGGGCTCCTGAAGTTTGTGTGTTTACAGAAGGGAGCCCTTTCTAATTTTTCCTAGATTTCTACTCTGTCCTCCCTGTGGTTCCCAGTCCAGCTCTCTTCATATTTTTTTTTCAGTTTCATTGAGATATAACTGATATATGGGCTCTGCATTTCAAGGCCTCACTGAATGTTGGTGTCCAGTGAAAGCCACTTTCCCTGACCTTCTCACTAGCCCTCAGCCACAGGCATTTACACATTGAGTGACGGCTCCTCCATCGCCTTCTGAAGGCCGCCCTTGGTCACACTGGGACCACCCACACGCCTCTCCACCCTGCGCTTTACATTGTTCAGTGGAAACAGGGTCATTATTGTTTACTGAGCCCACTCACATGCCATATAGATTTTTTATTTTTTAAAGTCACAATTTACATGTTCTGGAAGCTTCTCGGCCATAGTCCTGGCCACGTGTCTTCCACAGCAGCAGGAGAGTGGGAGGCTTCCTATGGGGCCCAGCAGCTCACGGCACCCTGCGGCCCTAATTGCACATCTGGCTCCTACCTGACCCCTCTGTCACTCCCCTGCACGCAGCATTGGTGCTGAGGCAAGACCCACCCCTGCAGAGTAGTTCTGCCTGCATCCCATTGTAACTAGGTGAATATAATTTGAAGAGAGCATTCTTCTATTTAAAAAAAAAAAAGAATTTGAAAACTCAATCTCTCAGGACAGCTCTTTCCAGATTTGAATAATTCTGTGAGTTAGCAAGTTCTTGGTTACACTGAGCGGGAATCTACCCCACTGCACTCCCATCCCACGGGATGCACTTCATCGGCACCCTCGTCCTTCAGATCCCTAAAAGCAGCGCCTCGGTCTCTCCCGTGACCTCCCCTCCCCGAGTCCCGTTTCACAGGTCCAGGTCTCCCAGGCGACGTAGGTTGTTTGGGCTGGAAGAATCCTTAAGTTATTTTTGTTTGACAGGTCACATCGTGTTCCTGCTTCAGGGGACCTTAGGGATTGTCGTCAACCAGGGACATCAGGAGAAATCTGGAGCATTTTCTATAAGCCTTCTACTTCCATTTCCATCTTTAAGAAGAAGCTCAAGGGTCAGAGCCAGCAAGATGACCGTAATCCTCTTGTGAGTGACTAAAAGCTCCCCCATGCCCAGGACAGGAGGTTCCTCTGAGCTCCCGGCCACAGGGACACCTCTCCCGCGGTTCCTCTGATGAACTCTTCCCTGCCTCTCCCTTGGCCTCTGCAGAGGCACCTGCCAATGGACTGGGAAGGGGCGCCCTGCTGCAGGGGCAGGCGGAGCCTGGATTCGTCCTGCTTCATCAGCTGCACTTAGGAGAGAAACTCCAAGTCCCAGGGTCTGGCCCTCCTGTGTGTGTGTGTGTGTGTGTGTGTGTGTGTGTTTCTGATCCAGGAAGGGGGATGTCAGGACACTGGGGCTGAGATGACAAAGATGGTTGTGTCCAGCACTGGGTTCAGGTATATTCTAGATGACTGTCAGGTGGTGGGTAAGTGTAGCGTGCCCTGAGTCTTGCTTGCTTCTTCTCTGTTTTGTCCACACATAGATCACTTTCTCCTGGTCTTTATGGCTTAGAAAAAGGCCAGGCAGAGAATTCTGAGGTTCTCTTGCGGGTTGGCCTGGTCCTCTCTCCTGGGTGTTAGCATCCCCAAAGCCCTAACCAGGGCCCATGCTCTGTGCTGACTCGGGCTTGCTCTCCGGGCACCGGATGAGAAAAGGCCTCCCACCCTTGGACAGCCTGGGAATTAGGTCTTCTGACCCCCAATCCTGTCAAACCTGCAGCCTCCGCATGTGGGCTTCTTTCCATAGAAGCTTGGTGACCAGCAGAGCGAGCTGGCGGAGTGGCCGTATAAAGCATCCATTGATTGACTCCCACAGACTCCTCTGAAAGCTGGCATAGGTGCTCAGGACTTCTTGTTGGATGGGGTCTGTCTGGCCTTGCCCCGAACAGCTTATGGTCCCACGGCATCTGAGCCAGGCCCTCCTCTCTCCATGATCGCACCCTGCCCTGGCCCTGGTTGTGAGTCAGTGCCAGCTCCAGTTTGGAAGTGCCCGCCACCCATGGCAGGCTCTGTCCGCAGCAGTGAGAGCAGCCTGGGCCCCGAAAGCTGGGCTTGGGCCTTGCTCAGAACATGACTCTCCCTCAGGCACTCGGGCCTTGGGCCTCGCTGTGCCTCTGCCTCCCAGGTTCCCTCTTTGCAGCACTTTGCCTCGTCTCCCCAATTCCCTGAGCCACTGCCCGCACGGCCCTTCCTCGGGTTCTGCCACATTGGCAACCCGTCTGAAATGGGCTACTGCCATAAAACGGGCAGCTGGGAGGTGTCCACAGGGAGAAGTGACACATGGCAACCAGGAGAGAGGCGGGGAGCTGGAGGCAGAGGGGCCTTCAGAGGGAGAATGGGCCGTGTGTCCATAGGGGGGCAGGGGCGCTGCTCCAGGCGCCACGTGAGACCCACCACAAGCATGGACCTGCTTGGTGCTGTCTTCACGCTTTGATCTGGAAAGGGCCATTCCCGGGAGCAGCTGTCCGCAGACCCGGGGCCTGGAGCAGGCCTGTCCCTTCAAGGGCCACTGGAAATGTACTGGCATGTGCAGTCCCCCTCCAAGCTATTCCTGGCCTCTGAGGAATCTCTTCTCAAACACCAGTGTCAGGTGCGGGAACAAAGGGCCCCACATCCGAGAGGATGTGGAATCTGGCAAAGGGGTCGCCCGGCCAGCAGGCAGTGCAGCTGCCTAAGCTCGCTCTGTCACTGGCCTTTGGGACCACGCCGCCCTGCTCACCTCTCACGCTGGTCACACGGGCCGCGCCCCACGCCAGTGTGCTGTCTGAGCTGCAGCAGGATCAGCCCTTCCTCAGATTTATCCCGGAAGCGCTGGTGACGCCCCCATGCTCTCCTTCCTGCTGGTCCTGGCACAGCCCCGTGCCGCCAGGATCCACTCACTGCCCAGGGAGGGGCACGGGAATCCCACACCAGCCTCGGGACAGCCCGGGGAAGAGCCGGAAGTCGCCTCCACAGACTCTTGGCCACAGTCGGGCCTTGTCTTGGTTGGAGCCTGTCAGCAACACCCCCAGAGGGTCCCCCTTGGCTGAGTAAACGCCTGAGAAAGAAAGAGGTGAGGTGTGCCTCCAGCAGGCACTTGACCTTCTAAGACACTGCTTTAGAAGAGAGAAAGGGGGGGCTGGAGGGGACTGGAAAGGGTGACCCTGAGAACAGTCCATTACAGATCACAGAGCGGAAGATGATGAAAGAGGAAGGGGGAGGGGCTCCGGGACCACCGCGGGCAGTGGCTCCGAAAGCATCCGGGCCACAGCCTCTGCCCTGCGTGCCCTCCTCATCCTGTTCACTGTGGTGCCAGTCCCTGCTGCTCCGCGTGTGTCCCAGCATGAGGGAGGGCAGCTGCTCTTGTTGCCGCCCCTTCCTTAGCCGGGTCACACAGTGCCCTGGGCCCTCTAGAAGGCGCTCAGTGCCCTGTGTTCTCCCCATGTGTCACTGCCTGCAGAGCAGAGAAGGAGTAGGAATAAACCCCGGTGCCTCCCCCACACCCCCATGTCAGAACAGGGTATAGCGAGGTAAGGTGGTTGCTGTAACTTCTGAAGTGTGGGCTCCGGCTCAGGACTCCAATCAGCCAGAAACCCACAAAGATCAAAGCACTAGTGAGTGCAGCCAGCCATGCCGGACCTCAGGCCAGACCTGCGGGGAGAGGCCTCACCGCCCGCCTATCGGCAGCTCAGGCAGGATCCGGCCTGACCCAGCTGAGGATCTGGCCAGGCCATCCCAGCACCGCGGGCACCAGGCTGTCGCCACGCCTCTGTGCATCCCGTCCGAGCACTTAACCCTCACCAGCACTTAGTGGGCGGCCTCAGAGATCCCCGTCCCCCTGCCTGAGGGGGCCACCCCCGGTCTCCCACTCCATCGCCCAGGCCACTGGCACCCTCTTGGGCCGCACATCTCCTACTTGGCGTCTGGTGCCAGCTGTCGTTACTACCTTGGGAATCTTTAACCTCTTGCTTGTTTCCTCTGGGTCTCTGTTTACCTTCCTCACTCTTCTACCTCCTGGCCGGGTCTCTCAGCTTAGCTGCCCTGGCGTGGGGTGTTTCTCAGACCTTCCAGCCGCAGCTGCCTCCCCCAGGCCGGCGGGCTCAGGGGTGACAGGGCCTCCCCCTCTGCCTGCGGACCCAGGGCGGAGCCCACTGCACAGGCTTCTGTCTTGTGAGTCCCGCAAATCGACGAGACGGGAGTGGGGTGCGGAGGAGAGCCCGAGGCAGATCTGCGTCAGGAAGAATGTCGGAGCCCGCGGGGGAGCTGCCACCGCGGGGGGCACGCAGCGTCCAGACCCGCCCATGTCCAGGCTCACCTTCCCGCGGGATCTTGACTTTGGATGACAAGGCTTTATTTGTAAATATGCTCTTAATATGCAACTTTGAGAATAAAATAGAAACATCATGTATTTTAAAATATAAGATGAAGTGTGACGCACTGTATACAATTTAATATATATTTTTAGGGTTTTGTTATTTAAGAAAATGGAATGTAATGGTACTTAACTTTTACAAAAGAGAGAAAAATGTTATTTTTACTGCCTGGAGAAAATAAATATTCTCATTGTTGTAGAAACAGGGGATGGGCTCTGGCTTGTGTCTTTGTGGGCGCCCTCTCTCCCCTGAACCCCCGGCCAAGGACGGCGTCGCATGCAGGGAGACCCTTGGCTCTTCCTATCCGGTGCCCATTCCAGGCTGCACCGTCGGCTCAGTTTTTCCCGAGCATCTCCAGGTTCCCTCAGGTCTCGCCACAGTTTGCCCCGCAGTGACCTTCAGCTGGTAAGATCTGAAAGAGCTGGAATTCCAACTGAGCACGCCACCCGGGGAGACGGGGCGTTCTCAGGATGAGCACGAGGCTCTGCATGTGGATTCAGGTTTGAATCCACCTTGAGGTGGCAATCCACTGCTCAGCCTCAGTTTCCCCTCCCCATTAATGTAATAGTGTCTGTGCTGCAGAAGGCGATGAAAAGATTAAGTGAGAAAAGATGTCTAAAACACTCATGGGGTTATTATCCCAGGTGGAATTCCTCTTGCCGTTCAGAGCAGCCCGTCCTTCCTCTGCCACCCTCCTGTGTAATAACACCAGTGGGAGCTCCGTGGGAGCTGCCCGCTCTGCGCCTGGCACTCTCCTGGCAGGCGCTGCGCACACTCGGACAGCCCTTTCTGCGGGTTCTGTCGCCCTGTTCCGGCAGTGAAACGGGCTCAGAGAGCAGCGTGGGGTGGTAGCGGAGAGCACAGCCCTGGCGTCAGCCTGCAGGATTCAGCTCCCACCGCCCATTTGCTGGGAGGCCAGGAAGTGTAGAACAGAGAGGCTGCGGAGGGCTGGAGGGCTTCGGTGGAGGAGGGAGGTCAGCTTCCCGGGTTAGAAGGGAGGGGAGAACTAGGTGAGAGTAAGCTGGCTGTACCCAGGGGCAGGTACTCGGGGGCCCGGGCTCACAGCCCCACCCCACCACTTACCACGTGACCTGGGACGAATGACTCAGCCCTGTGAACCTACCTTCTCATCTGTCAGCTGAGGGCAATTCAGTACCTGCCATAGTGTGGTGATGGGTTAGTAGTATAGTTTCAGTAAATGGTAGCTGTGCCTTGTTATTGTAGAGTAGAGGTGGGGGGTTAAGAACAAGGAGAAGCCGAAACCGGTGTAGCTCAGTGGATAGAGCTTCGGCCTGCGGACTGAAAGGTCCCAGGTTCGATTTCGGTCAAGGTCCCAGTAGGGGGCATGCAGGAGGTAGCTGATCAATGTTTCTCTCTCATTGATGTTTCTAACTATCTCTCTCCCTTCCTCTCTGTAAAAAATCAATAAAACATATATATTTTTTAAAAAAGAACAAGGAGAAGTATCTAGGAGATAGCTCACATTTATTTCACTGGTTAATACTAGAAGTGTTTCAAAGGTCTCTGGTTATGTGTGGTGAGCAGAAATATGCCGTATGTCCATAGCCTATGGTAAAGTCAGTTTCATTATACGTAGGTTCACGGAAAGTCGCGGTTTCCAAGAACCTATCAACGACGTTCAGTGAGGGCTTACCTAGTTCTCCGGCAGGCGTGTTACCTGGACAGGGAATTGGCAGCCCTCTCTCTCCCTCTGCCCTCTCCCCGGCTGACCTTGGCCCACACCGCAGCAGCCAGCCCAGTCCTGCGGCCCCTGAAAGCTTCGCTCAGGTGTTTCTCTTCTCTGAGCTGTCCTCTCTTTCCCAGGAGCTCTTTTTGACTTGTAAAATGTGAAGGAGAGTTGGTATACAATATTATATTAGTTCCAGGCGTACGGCATAGTGACTCAACATTTTTGTGCTTTACAATGTGGTCTTCACACAAAGTCTAGTAATCACCTGTCACCAGGCAGAGTTATCACAGTATTACTGACTCTCTTTCCCTTTTCTACCTAGTCCCTCCACCCTCTGCTGTTCTGGCAACCATCAGTTCCGTCTCTTCCTCTGAGGCTGCTGTTTTTGTTGTGTGTTGTTTGTTCATTGGTGCTGTTTTTGACTCCACATATAAACGAAACCATATGGTATTTGTCTTTCTCCCTCTGACTCTCTAGTTCTCTCCATGTCACAGATGACAAGATTTCATTCCTTTTTATTGCTGAATAAACTCCCATTGGGTGTGTGTGTGTGTGTGTCACATCTTTATCCATTCATCAATCGACGGACATCTAAAAATAGCCGCATTTTGGCTATTGTAAAAGACAATGCAATGAACATAAAGGTGCACATATCTTTATAAAATTTATCTTGTTGAGAATTACAGTTTTCCCCGATTTTCCCCCATTACCCTCTTCCACCCGGCTCCCACCCCACCCCAGACCTTCACTGCTCTGTTGTCTGTATCCATGGGTTATGCACGCATACAGGCATATGTTATTTGGTTAATCTCTGCCTATGTCTTTTAATTTTTCAGATGAACACCCAGAAGTAGAATTGCTGGGTGATATGGCAGATCCATTTTTGGGTTTTGGGGGAATCTCCACACTGCTTTCCACCAGGGCTGACCAATTGGCAGTCCCGGCAGTGCCCCAGGTTCTCTTTCCTCCACGTTTTCACCCACACATCATTCACGGACTTTTTTATAATCACCATTCTGCCAGGGGGAAGGCAGTATCTTATGATGGTTCTGACCTGCATTTCCCTGGTAATTAGTTGAGCATTGTTTCATATGTCTGTTGGCATCCGTATGTGTTTGGAGAAGTGTTTTTTCTGTCCTCCAAGCAAATGTTACTGAGTGGTATTTTTTTCTTACTGAGTGCTATGAGTTCCTTATACAGTTTGGTCATCAGATATATCATATCCCCTTATCAGATATATCATGTGTGAATATATTCTAAAGGAAAATATTGTCATGGCTGGCGGAAAACAAACGGAGTGGCCCGCTGGTAAACGTCTTAGGGACAGCTTGACCTGCAGCCAGAATGGGGCAGCCATCCTGCCTGAAGCAGGACCAGGAAGAGCACCCCAAACCCACCTGCGTGGACTTGGGGCACCGCTGACCCTGACCTCACCTCCTTGTGTTTGGAAACCTGAGAGATTCGGACGCTGTAAAACCCGCCCTCCGGGGAGCCCGCACCAGCGCAGCCTGGGGCTCGTCCTTTGTCAGGCCATCAAAGGCTCTTCTTCCTGCGGAGACGGAAAGGGCTGGACAAGGGTGACCTTGTCTCCCGGCTTGGAAATCACATGATCATCTCCTCTTCCCCCCCTGGGCCGTGTGAGTCTGAAACTGCAGACGAGTCCCTGGGACTCTGACAACTGGGGAGCTTTTGTTCCTCGGTGGGGGGGTCGGTCCCTGCGGGGGATTGTTTGTGCTTGGCTGAAAGAGGAACTTGGAGGACAGAATATTTCAACCTCAAGAAGCAGCAACGTTTGCTTGTAGCTGGAAGCCTTGGTTTCTGGTCCCCAGCTGTTGTCTGCAGCCACCAGGCCCCCGCTGAAGGGGACTACGCCCAGCAACTGGGGACAGCCAGCAAGGGGCCCTGCTGGCCGTGGACCAGCCCGTGTCCAGGGGATCCATCTCCAGCACAGCCCGAGGGCAAGGACGCCAACTGACACTGGACAGGGCTCTGGAATGAACCTGCTCGCTGTGGATGGCGGGGCTGGGAGACCAGACCCCACAGAGAAGCGTTTGAGGAGGAAAAGAGATCCAAGTCTGAGGTCCAGGCTCCCTCTTCATCGATGTTTCTGGCTTTTTATAAAAAATAAAAATAAATAAATAAATAAAATAAAAAGCCTACTCTTCTGCCGAAACCGGTTTGGCTCAGTGGATAGAGAAGTCGGCCTGCAGACTGAAAGGTCCCAGGTTGGATTCCGGTCAAGGACATGTACCTTGGTTGCGGGCACATCCCCAGTAGGGGGTGTGCAAGAGGCAGCTGATCGATGTTTCTCTCTCATCGATGTTTCTAACTATCTCCTTCTTCCTCTCTGTAAAAAAAATCAATAAAATATATATTTTTTAAAAAGTCTACTCTTCTTTACCTATTGAGAACACAAACCACTTTGGTGAATATTTTCAAGCCCCTCCACCAAAAGACTCCACCTAGAAAAATCTGCATAGAAATTCTGGAGATTTAAAGACTCCCCTACAACCCCCCATGGACTTTACGTTTAGAATCTCTCCATTAAATTGTAAGCATGGGTACGTGAAAGTTAAAACTAGACCACAAGAGGGTAACAGGAGTATTGATATAGTAGCAGGGCTGATGGATTCATTTTACTGATCACTTATTAAGTGTCTGGCATTTAGTCCAGGGGGTGGTAATTTTATTTTATTTTTTGCAAAGATCTAAATAGTAACTATTTTACCCTTTTTTTTTCCTTCCTTAAAATATGTTATATTGATTTTTTTTATTTCTTTATTGATGAAGGTGTTACATATGTGTTATTTTACCTTTTTGAACCGTATAGCCTCTGACCTCTGTCACAACTACTCGGCTCTGCCCGCACGGGTTGTTGGGGGCCAACCTCTAGAACCAGTGCCCACCCACTGAGACCTTCAAGGACCTCATCCAGGTGACTCCAAGGGATGGGGGGTGGCGTGGGGAGAGGGACACCAGGGCCCACGTGTAAGCAGCCACAGAACAATAACTAAGTAAATGGTGGCTGTGTTCTGATCAAACGTAATTTATGGACACGAAAACTTGAATTTGATGTCTTTCACATGTCACCAAATGTTATTGTTATTATTATTATTATTATTATTAATTACTATTATTATTTTACCCCAACAATTAAAACCTGCAAAAACCATTCTTAGCCCGTGGCTCATACAAAATAGGCGGCAGGCCCACAGGCCACAGCTAGCTGCCCCCTGCGCTGTGCCACTCGGTGCCCACCACTTTCACACGCCGTGTTTCGTGCTCGCAACCAACTGTATGCCTGCAGCATCGTTACTGTCCCCGTTTGTCAGAGGAGGACACGGAGGCTCAGGTTAAATCACTCCCGCAAGCAGCCCTGGAGTTAGAGCTTGACTCGCCGTCACCTTGTTTACTTTCCTGAGGAACAAGACCCGGTGAGTTGGCGGAGAAAGGAGAGGAAGAGGTGCAGGTGGAGCAGGGAAGGGGGAACCCTAGCAGCACTGGGGGCCCCGGGAGCATGAGGAGGGGCTGGGAAGAGGCTCTTGGCTCCCGAGGCCTGCACTGCGGGGGGAGGGCGGCCGGCTCCCCGAGCTGCTCCCCCAGACAGAGACCCGGCCCCCGGCCAGCTGGTGGCCCCCACATGGTTTGGCGTCTCCCCGGTTCTCTTAATTATAACCAATGTGCCACCCTCAGCAAGTCCTTGTTCTCCTCTGCTGATGTCCGTGAGCTGGGACCGTGAGCCAGACTCCCCGCCAAATGTCCCCCTAACATCACTTCCCTTTCCCATGCGGGGAGCCCCCGTCTCTTAGAAACATGTCTTTCTTCTCGGTCCCGGGAGGCGGGTGAGGCCCACCCTCCCGCATGCTGCCTGGCCCGGCTGAGATCTCTTAGCAAAAGAGAGGGGCCTGGTCTGCGTAACCGTCCCAGCTCCCGGCCTGCCCGGCTGACTCCGGCTCAGGGCGGTGGCTGAAGGTGGTCTTTCCTCTTGTGGCACTTCACCGTTTCTTCACCGTTTCTCCGTTCCCGCCTTACTGGGGAGCGGCTTGGGTCCCAGGCTCTGGAACAGCGGTTCTCAACCTGGGGGTCGCACGACCCTTTCACAGGGGCCGCCTAAGACCATCGGAAAACACCTATTTCCCATGGTCTTAGGAACCAACAGACCGCTTCCTCGGTGTAGCAAAGTGTAGCCATGTAGCTTACTGTTGTCCTAGGAAGACTGTTGCCCATGCTACACCACGATTCAAGACAAAATTTCATTTATTTGTCATTAGAAATAAATATTTCACAATATATAATTACATATTGTTTTTGTGATTAATCCCTATGCTTTAATTATGTTCAATTTGTAACAACGAAAATACGTCCTGCATATCAGATATTTACATGACAGTTCATCACAGTAGCAAAATGACAGTGACGAAGTAGCCACGGAAATCATTTTATGGTTGGGGGTCACCACCATATGAGGAGCTGTCTTAAAGGGTCGAGGCATTAGGAAGGTTGAGAACCACTGCTCTGGAACCCACTCTCTGCCAGAAACATGCCCCAGACCGTCCCTGTGCGTGGCCGGGACTGAGGGCCTGGAAGGGGGGGCTGAGGGTGGTGGCCGCCCCAGAGGCCAGAGCAGGAGGCGGCAGGTCTGTTACCGCGCCCCGCAGAGGTAACCGTGGCCAAGCCGCCTGGCTCCGCTTAGGAAAACTTGGCTCCCGATCAGAGGAGATGGGGAGCCCTGGCTGCACTCGGGGACCTGGGGTCAACGCAGGTCTCCCTGAGTTCCCAGACCTCGGGCCAGTTGCCTCTCTAACCTCAGTTTCCCCCACTTATAAAATGGGCGCACCAGCCGTTTCCCATAGAGTTTGTTAGGCGATTAAATAACCTCACGAAGGTGGGGTGTTTGGCTGCTTTTTATTTGTAGACTAACGGGATTCTCCCAACCACAGGGGTCTGGCGGGGAGCCAGCGTGTCAAGGGCCTGGCCCATGGTCTCCCGACTTTGCAAATGGGAGTTGAAACACACGGTTCTCGCCAGACCTCGCAGGGGCCACCCAAAGTGTGGGGGCCTTGGAGGCGCTCACTCTGCCTCTGGAGTTGAGAGCCCATTTATCAAACGCCAAGCACACAGTGTGCAAATTAAGGGGAGTTCTCTCCTTAGAAAATAACTCCTGACTCGGTTCCTTTAAGTAGCTAGTTTCCCCCCGACCCTGCTACATCCCTCCTGGGGCCCTGTTTTATAAAAGTACCCACTGACCTTGGCCTTCTCCGGGACAGATATGTTGGGTGGGGATACACCTCTCTGCCGGCTTCCAGCGGGCAGCGGATTTCTTTACCTGGTGCTTCAGGTCAGCAACAAATAACAGAATGTGGATATCCCCCTGGCGGGGGGTGGGCAGACAGGCAGGGTAAGCCCCCAGGCCTAGCTCGAAGAGGGGAGGCCCCCAGGAGCTGTCTGCCAGCTGGATTTCTGGTCCTCACAGACCCCACCCCCAGATCCTGCTTCCTTGCACCCTTGCTTTCCCTACAGGAGCCATCCCCGTGCAGCCTTGCTCACCTGCGCCGCCCAGTGGTAGGAGCAGAGAGCTGCAGAAGAAAGTGGGCCCTCAACCACTGACTCCATGCCACACCCTCCAGGCCCTAAGCCTGGCTGGTAACCCAGGACTCTCCCTCTCGCTGTGGCACCTAGAATCTCTCTGATTTGCCAGCTCGGCCATAAGGTGAGTCCTCCGGGCACCCATCCCCGGGGACCCAGCAACAGGGAAAGTCATGAGTGAAGAGCATCCATCTCCTGCAGATGGAAGGAACTCATTCCTGAGTCACCCCCACAGATGCCGGCTAGTGCCAGGGGTCTCCGGAAGGCTTCTGCCCTGGGCCAGCAGTGCACTTGACCCCCCAAACAAAAGAGCCCCCTCTCGGCCTGAACTACAAAGTAAACATCTCCAGGCGCCCCGGGCCACTCGCCGTACAAATGTTGATGCCGCTGGAAAGAGAAAAGAGAGACTCTCGCACGTGCTCCCCCAGAAGACGGGTGCCAGGTCAGAAATTAACCCCCAGCAGCTGGGTGTCTGATCTCCCGCCAAGGGGTCTGCCTGCAGCAGCTCGGCCGGGAGGCTGAGGTGGGCGTGCGAGAGAGCTCTGCCTGTGATGGGCCTCTGAGGCCTGGGGGTGCTCTCCGGAAAGGAGACCCGCTACGTCCTGAAAACTCTGAATTAGGCACTTAGCAGCGGTTCTCAACCTGTGGGTCGCGACCCCTTTGAGGGTTGAACGACCCTTTCACAGGGGTTGCCTAAGACCATCGGAAAATGCAGATATTTACATCACGATGCATCACAGTAGCAGAATGTCATGGTTGGGGGTCACCACCACAGGAGGAACTGTATGCAAGGGTCGCGGTCTTAGGAAGGTTGAGAACCACTGGCACTTAGGGACCCACCCCCAGAAAGCCTCTGACTCCCCAGCACTCGCTGAGGGTGAAGGAAGGGTTGTGAGCAGCCCCAGCATTCGATTCACTCTGGGCGAGACGCCCCCCGCCACACCGAGAAGGGAGAAGCCAGCCCGGCCACAGACTGACCTTTGCTGCAGGGCCAGCACTTGGTCATCTCGATGGCGAACATCTATTAAATGCCTAAGGCAGCGGTTCTCAACCTGTGGGTCGCGACCCCTTTGGGGGTCGAACAACACTTTCACAGGGGTCGCCTAAGACCACTGGAAAACACAGATATGATTCAGAACAGTTGCAAAATGACAGTGATGAAGTAGCAACGAAAATAATTTCATGGTTGGGGGTCACCACAACATGAGGAGCTGTATTAAAGGGTGGCGGCATTAGGAAGGTTGAGAACCGCTGGCTTAAGGACCAGGCTTCCTGCTAAACGCTACACACAGTGTGTTATTTCACCTGACACTTCACCAACCCCCGGGGGACGGGGCTGGTTACAGCCACATTTTACAGCTGAGGAAGTGGAGTCCCGGAGAAATGAGGGCTGCTGCTGACAGCTCTGAAGTCCCTCTCGGTAGATTCTGCTCTTCTGACAGAGCGTGTCCCTCGCCCGAGGTCATCAAGCTGACGACTGGGGGCAAAGCGAGGGCCAAACCCCAGGGCTTTCTGCCTTCAGAGTCACCTCTGCCTGACCCTTTCCGTCCGTCCGTCCGTGCCAACCAACACGAATGACACTTACCCCCTTTCAGACTTCCAGAAGCAATGCCGGGCTCACAGGAGCTGATTCCACGCAGAGATCACAATCAGGTCTCCCGCTGGGTGGAGCCAGAGGGAGGGAGAGGGGCCACTGTCGGCTGCTTCCAGCTCTAGAATGCCGTCCTGAGAGGCTGGGGGATGGGAAGAATGAGTCCCCTCCCCCGTTCCATTGGGGAGACTGGGGCCCAGAGAGCAGCATCCATGCCCAATGCCCCCGCATGACTTTGCCTCTGTGGTCAGTCCATGTTCTTTCCATGGCTGCAGGGAGTGTCCTGGGGCCAGGGGGGCAGAGATGAAGCAGGTGGAGAGGAACTTGAATGGGAAAATGGGGAGCAAGCGCATCTTCCTGCAGGGTTCTCTGGGCCCTTGGTCTGGGAGGAGGGCATCTTGCCGTTTCAAAGGGTGTTTCCTTTCTTTAAAAAAAAAAAAAAAAACACCAAAAAAAAACATATTTCTTCATTGATTTCAGAGAGGAAGGGAGAAGGAGAGAGAGAGAGAAACATCAGTGATGAGAGAGAATCATTGATCGGCTGCCTCCTGCACGCCTCACACTGGGGATCGAGCCCCCAAGCCAGGCACGTGCCCTTGGCCGGAATCGAACCTGGGACCCTTCAGTCTGCAGGCTGATGCTCTGTCCACTGAGCCAAGCCGTCTAGGGCCAACAGGTGTTACTTGCTAATGCAACGTGTGAGCTGTGGACTGCTTCCATCTCTAGCCCTACCATCTTGTGTGTTCAAGGCAGGGGTCCACGGCATGGAATCGTTCATTAGCCCAGTTCTGTGGTCGGCAAACTGCGGCTCGTGAGCCACATGCGGCTCTTTGGCCCCTGGAGTGTGGCTCTTCCACAAAACACCACGGCCTGGGCGAGTCTATTTTGAAGAAGTGGCGTTAGAAGAAGTTTAAAAAATGTGGCTCTCCAGAGAAATTTCCATTGTCGTCCTGTTGCTATCTGGCTCCGCTGACTCGTGAGTTTGCCGACCACTGGCCTGGTTAATGACATCTCTGCCAGGTTAGAGATGCCCATCCTCCCTTGGCTCTCTAAGTCACAGAGACACGGATCAAAGGGGTTTTATGGTGTTTTTTTTTTTCCTTCCTTGCCCAAGCCTGGGCTCAGCAGCTTTTCGACATGACTCACTCTGCTTCCTGCCTTCTCCCGGGCCCTGTTCTGTGGGCACCGCTGGTGGCGACTTCAAAGGACAGAGGGGACGTCTTGCTTACGCCTCCTCCAGCAGCAACGGTGAGCTCAGGACAGCCAGTCACAAGTGTCTGACACCCTGTGGCCGGTCACCACTCTCTTCCCTCCCCTGGGACCTGGGGAGGGTACAGCCCCGACTGCAGTAAGTCTTACCATGTGGGAGGCGCACCTCCAGCCCCGGGTGGCTTGCTCAGGCTCCGGGGCCACAGTCATTTCATTCCAAAGCGGGGCTTGTACCTGGGTGAGATCCAAGGACCCTGGGCCAGTGCAGGCTTCTCTGCGTGTCCCACAACCCAGCTGCAGATTGACCTCCCGTTTGTCACCGTCCTTGTGCGGGTATCGTGGCAGGGACCTCAGGGGAGGCAGGGTTTGGGCATCCCTGGAGCTGCTCCCTGAACAGCAGCCCCGAGAACCATAGTCCCACAAGGACTTCACCCACGGGCCTGGGCACCCGGTAGAGGATGAGGATGGCGGTGATGCCAGGTAGAGCATGCACCTGGTAGGTGAGGCCATGTGTGCAGGTGAAAGAGCTCATGACCTTCAGACCACCCACCTGCAGACCTGGCCTCCCCAAGCTAACTCTGGCTACAGATGCCTTTCTAAGTAGCAGGGCCTCGTCACTGAAAGTCACAGTCCAGGAAGTCTGCCTGTCAGAGCTGGAAGTCACCCTCAGGCCCCACACCCCTGCCCTCTAGCATCCTGGGCAGGTGACCCTCATCCCTGCTTGCACCTCCCTGGGGGAGCCAGTTCGTGCCTCTTGAGGTCCCTGCTCCTGCACTCGGCAGGGGTGACTCTCATCTATATACCCCTAATCGCGGGGCCAGAAATGAGGCCCTCGCCCTCACCTCTCTCTCAGTCCCTCTGCCACGACCAAGGTCAAGCCACAGCCAGACCTTGCTGGGTTAAGGCAGCAGCGTCCTCAGTAGTCTTCCTCGTCCTGTCCATTTTCCACCCTCCCAGAGGGTGCCCTTCGGAACCCAGGGCTGACCATGATTCTTCCATGATCCAGTTTCAACCGACATCTCCAACCTCATTAATAATAATGACGATAATAATAAAAAATAACAGCAAGATGATGATGGCTGCCAACACTTAGCAGTACATAGCACCTCCCAAGCTCCAGATACTGTTTACTAGGTGTACCGGTTAAAAATGCGGATTAGCTATTAAATGGTTAAAAATTCAGGTTTTGGCCTAACCGGTTTGGCTCAGTGGATTAAGTGTCAGCCTGCAGACTGAAAGGTCCCAGGTTTGATTCCTGTCAAGGGCATGTACCTTGGTTGTGGGCACATTTCCAGTAGGGGTTGTGCGGGAGGCAGCTGATTGATGTCTCTCTCTCATCAATGTTTCTAACTATCTCTCTCTCTTCTTCTCTGTAAAAAAATCAATAAAATATATATTTTTTTAAAAATGCAGGTTTTGTAATCAAAGAAAACACAATAATTTCAAGAGAAACATCCAAAGTGCTTTATTCAGAGTAGTGTCCAGCACTAGCTTCACATTTCCCACATCTTTCAGGTGATTTGTGGATACCGTCCAACTAGAACTTTTCTTGTTTTCAGGCAAACCATTCAGAGACCCTATTTTCTACTTCCTGGGACGTTTTGAAGTGTTGCTTAGAGAGTGCGTGTGCCATCAATCGGAACAAGTGGTCATCTGAAGGAGCAAGGTCCGGTGAATACGGCGGGTGGGTTAATATATCCCAGGCAAGATCTTTTAACGTGTCTTTCACTGGTTTTGAAGTGTATGATGGTGCGTCATCATGAAGCAAAATTACTTTGCCGGGTCTTCTGCCCATCTTGGTCATTTTACGATCAAAGTGTGGTTCAAATTGATTATTTGTTGTGGGTAGCGATCAGTATTAACGGTTTCACGTGGTTTTAAAAGCTCATAATACACCACACCTTCCTGATCACAACAAGCGCAGAGCATTGTCTGCTTTCCGAAGCGATTTGGCCTTGCAGTCGATGTTGACCTGGATCAACCCATGGTTTTGTGCGTTTGGGATTCTCAAAATAAACCCACTTTTCATCGCCAGTCACAATTGGATGCAAAAAAAGACATTCTTTCATGCCTTTGAAGCAACATTTGACTGATGACTTTTCGGTTTTTATTTGTCTTTCATTCAGTTGATGTGGCACCCATTTTCCTTCCTTTAAAATCTTTCCCATTGCTTGTAAATGGTCAGAAATTGTTTGCTGGGCAAGGTTAATCTCTCTACGAGTTGTTTTTGAGCTTGACACGCATCTTCATCCAATAATGCTTGTCATTGTTGGTCTTCAAACTTTTTCGATTGACCTGGACGTTCTTTGTGTTTCATATCAAAATTAGCCCTTTTAAAGCGTTTAAACCAGCGTTCACAAGTATCTTGAGATGGAGCATGTTCACCATAAGCTTCCCCAAGTATACATTCACTTTCAGCAGCACTTTTCTTCAAAATAAACTAATAAATTAAAACTTCCTGCAAATGCTCTTTTTTTTGGGCACGAAATTTGACATAAAATTATCTATGATGTTAACACCTTCAGAAAATTTGACATACAAAGTTTTGAAGCTTGTCAATACAACAAAATATCATACATATCAAAGCACATCTGTATCAACATATGTGTAACTCCATCTCTTGAAAAAAATCCATGTTAGTAGCTGGTACTAACCTAGTAAATGCCCCCAAATTCCTGAACTCACTTTATTTTCTCAACGGTGACCAGGACAGGGGTCTCCAGCATCCCCACCTTCCCACCCACCTCCCATTCTCTCTCCTCACTGACGTTTCCACCTCTCTCCCTGTCTCCCTTCCTCGGAAACAAACAAAAATGTATTTATCCACAAACCAATGAGGTCCATGTTCCTCTCTCCCGTATCCCCTGCCTCTTCCTCCCCTCCGTTTCCTTATCACAGTGTGCAGGCACTGCTCTCTGCTCTGTCTTCTCGCGTGCCCGTTCCTGCATCCCCAACACCGAACGTGAGCTTGGCCTCCACGTGGGCTCAGCAAGCTTGCGTGGGACGCGCGAGGACATTCCCAGCGCGGCGTCGGGTATTCTGGGGCCACAGAGCCCGAATTGAGTCTCCCGGGGGGGTCCACGACGGCCTCGTCCCACCCAACAGGCAGAACTCAGAGGCGACATTAATTCAGACACCGCATCCAGGACTCTGAGCAAGGCCTGGAGACAATCTCACCCTTTGTCAGGACTGTGGGAGTCGCACTTCTGCGCAGAGCAAAGCCCGCCTAGAATCAGGCGCTTTTTTGAAATCACCAGCTCGAGAAAATTAAGGATTCTGTCCGCGTGCCCTGAGTTTCTGGGCCCGGCAATTAATGCCTTCTAGATTAAAGAAGGGCTGTGTGTCTGCGGCATCATTATGCGGAGTGGGCTTGCCGTGCATTTTAAACCTGGAACCGGGATCCTCATGAACCAGGACCTTTCATCTGCGGGCAGCTTCTAGAAGGAGGCCTGCGATTAGAAAGTGAGCTGATCCATTAAAAAAATAAAAAAATATATCCAGGGGGTTTCCGGGCAGCTGCCCTCCTCCTAAGCTAATAGAACCGTTTCCTCCTGACCCCCCAGGTGCAGGCTGGCATCGTACACCGCCCCCCTGAACCCTCGCCCACCCAATCAGCAGCCACGCTTCTCTCTAGCTGACATGCCAGAACACTACAGCTGACATGGAAGAGAAACACCGATCAGCCGCCTCCTGCACGCCCCCTACTAGGGATGTGCCCACCACCAAGGTACATACCCTTGACTGGAATCGAACCCTGGACCCTTCAGGAAGGTGAATCACCCTGCACTGGCCAGTAGGTGAGGCTGCATTCAGCAGGGGTGGTTAGAGTGTCATGCTGATACGCCAAGGTTTCGGGTCTGATCCCCCGTCAGGGCACATGCAGGAATCGACCAGTGAATGAATGCACAACCAAGTGGAATACCAAAGTGATGCCTCTCTCTCTCCCTCAAATCAATGTTTTAAAAAGAATACAAATGACGTAACGTTTGCCTTCATCAAGCATCCTCCGATTCGCATTCTCTCCCTGAGTCCGGGCGGCCACCGTTGGAGGGAAATGCGCCGTTGTCTTCACTGACAGGCGAGGACACCGGGATGGAGGGGACACGAGCAGCCTAAAGCCACAGCCAGTAAGCGGCTGGGCCAGGGCGGACCCGGGGCTGACGGCAGGGCCCGCTGCCTCCCCACCCGGGGCCCGGGCCCGGCGGGAGCCATCCCCTCCCTGACCATTTTCCACAATTTCTGCTCGGATTTCCCTGCCAAGGGAGAGCAAACAGGATCCAGATGGCGGTTCCCCCGCTGACCAAGATGGAGCTACACTTGAAAGCCCTCTGCCAGGATTTCCAAATGCATCCCAGACTTCTGTCCTGGAAGTGTCTGGCGCCCTCCTGCTGGGGCAGAGGGGGACAGAGAGGCGGCCAAGCCCAGCCACAGGCCTTGACAATGGCTGCGGGGGGCAGGGGAGGGGTGGCACCACCCCGCCCCCCAGTGTCCTCACTTGGGGAGACTCATCTTACTCCTGCCCATGGCAGTGCCGTGGGGCCGCATAACAATGGAACACACAACAGAAACGCATTGTCTTCAACAACAGAAACGCATTGTCTCGCCCCAGCTGGTTTGGCTCAGGGGATAGAGCATCGGCCTGCGGAGCAAAGGGTACTGGGTTCGATTCCAGTCAAGGGCATGTACTTCAGTTTGCAGGGTCCCCCCAGGCTCAGTCCCTGGTCGGGGCTCATGCAGGAGGCAACCAATTGATGTGCTTCTCTCACATCGATGTTCCTCTCTGTCTTTCTCTCTTCCACGCTCTCTAAAAATCGATGGGGAAAATCCTTGGGTGTGGATTTAAAAAGGAAGAAGGAAAGAAAAGAAAGAGAGAGAGTCGCGACCAGTTTGGCTCAGTGGATAGAGCATCAACTTGCGGACTGAAAGGTCCTAGGTTCGATTCCAGTGAAGTGCATGTACCTTGCTTGCGGGCACATCTCCACTGTGGGGCGTGCAGGAGGTGGCTGATCGATGTCTCTCTCTCATCGATGTTTCTGACTTTTTAAAAAAGAAGAAGAAAAAAAAGAGAGAGAGAGAGAGAGAGGGAGGGAGGAAGGAGGGAGGAAGGAAGGAGGCATTGTCTCACAGTCTAGGAGGCTGGCGTCTGAAATCAAGGTGTCGGCTAGATTTGTCTTGTCGGAGGGGTGAGGGCCCAGGACCCCACGGTCTCTCCTAGCTCTGGTGGCCTCGTGTGTCCCTCGGCCTGCCCCTGTGTGTGTGTGTGTGTGTGTGTGTGTGTCAAAATTCACGTGCAAGCTTTTGTGTGAATATATGTTTTTACTCCTCTTGGGTATATACCTCGGAGTGGGTGAGTGTGTTTTTTAAATTAAAAATATTTTAATTTAAACTCTAAGTTACAAATGTAATACATGAGCGATCCCCAAAGTGACAAATTACAAACGAGAAGCTCTAGGCGCACCCATGATTCCTACCAACCAAGAGAGCTGGTATCTGGCCTGTAATCGTCTCTTTGCATGTTTACTCACAGGACCGGTGTGTGCAGAAGACAGCCTGGGCCTGGCGCCCCCGACCCCCCAGTGACGATCAATAAAGCACCATTCAGAGCAGATTAGGAATGAAAGCAGCTTCGACTTCAAAGAACAAACAGCAAGTCAGAGAAAGAAGGATTTTCAGGTGCCTGGAGGTGGGGAAAGATTTTCAAGGGGCTAGAACTCCTCCCCCGTCCCTCCTTCCATCTCTCTCTCTCTCTCTCTCTCTCTCTCTCTCTCTCTCTCTCTCTCTCTGGCAAAAAAAAAACAAAACAAAAAACAAAAAACAAAAAAACTCCAGATAGAAAGGAGGCAAAAC
>PVJN01033358.1:0-23445 GCA_004026805.1 Lasiurus borealis | reverse complement strand
AGCGTCGCTCTCTTGCCTGTCGCCCAATAGGCCGCTGTTTACAGGCAGGGGCGGGGCTAGGAGGGCAGAAGTGGGCGGTCCCAGGGTGGCCCGGCGCCGCGGTGCGGTAGCTCCCAGGGAGAGCGGGCGGCTCACAGGTAGAGTGCGCGCCTAAGCGACGCGGGAAGCGCTGCTGCCGCCGCCGCCGCCGCCGCTGCCGCTGGCCAAGGTGCTGGACGCTACGGACCTGAAGGCCCTCCCCCCCTCGCCCGCTCCGTTGCAGGTTGCAGCCGCGGCTGCCTCGCTCCCACCCGGGTTCCCCATGGAAGAGATGGAAGAAGAGTTAAAATGCCCGGTGTGCGGGTCCTTCTACCGGGAGCCCATCATCCTGCCCTGCTCCCACAACCTATGCCAGGCGTGCGCTCGCAACATCCTGGTGCAGACCCCGGAGTCGGAGTCCCCCCAGAGCCGTCGGGCCTCGGGCTCCGGGGTCTCCGACTATGACTACCTGGACCTGGACAAGATGAGCCTGTACAGCGAGGCGGACAGCGGCTACGGCTCCTACGGCGGTTTTGCCAGCGCCCCCACGACTCCGTGCCAGAAGTCCCCCAACGGAGTGCGCGTGTTCCCCCCGGCGATGCCGCCGCCGGCCACCCACCTGTCACCGGCCTTGGCCCCGGTGCCCCGCAACTCCTGCATCACCTGCCCCCAGTGCCACCGCAGCCTCATCCTGGACGACCGGGGTCTCCGCGGCTTCCCCAAGAACCGCGTCCTGGAAGGGGTCATTGACCGCTACCAGCAGAGCAAAGCCGCGGCCCTCAAGTGCCAGCTCTGCGAGAAGGCGCCCAAGGAGGCCACGGTCATGTGCGAACAGTGCGACGTCTTCTACTGCGACCCGTGCCGCCTCCGCTGCCATCCGCCCCGGGGCCCCCTCGCCAAGCACCGCCTGGTGCCTCCGGCCCAGGGCCGCGTGAGCCGGCGGCTGAGCCCGCGCAAGGTCTCCACCTGCACCGACCACGAGCTGGAGAACCACAGCATGTACTGCGTGCAGTGCAAGATGCCCGTGTGCTACCAGTGCTTGGAGGAGGGCAAGCACTCCAGCCACGAGGTCAAGGCTCTGGGGGCCATGTGGAAACTGCACAAGGTGAGTCCTGAGAAACCCACACCCCTCGCTCCCCGGCAGACAGTCCTCTCTCTTCCTTTGCGCACAGTGCATCCCAGCGGGGGCGCAATGCAGGTGCCGCCGGCATTTGCCTCCCCCGTCTGGTGCATTGCAGGAAGCGCAGGCGGATCTTCGAGCCCAGCAGCACTCTGGAGTTGACTCTTCCCCAGGGAGTTGTTGCGGGGATGCCTGAGAGCGGGTCTCTCGGGGGCGTTGCCGGTGATCCCGGCGCAGGGCGCCCCCTCGCCGCTGCGGACGGGCCGCTGGCGGTGGAGGCCAGCTTGCAGGAAAGCGCTGCGTGTCTGGGCAGAGCAGCTCCAGTGCCCACTGCCGCCAGGGCCGCGCCAGGGCAGAGCAGGCTGCTGGGCTCTCTAGCCATGGCCATTGGGGAGGAGTAGGTGGGGGCGGTTTGGGTGGTGAGGACCTCAGTGGGCTGGAGCTGTGGGATTGGCAGGCGCCACGAGTCTCCGTGGGGGCGAGAGAAAGTCGCGGGTGGAATACTGATGAGTCCGCGCTTGCCCAGACGTCGCGAACCTGCTGGGGAGGCTGCCTTGGGGGCCGGACTTGGCGGTCCTTGGTTGGTGGGGAGGCAGAGGGGTGAGGAGAGGGGTGGGGAAATCCTATGGGCCAGCAGGCTTAGATTGCCACCCTCCCCAGGGGACCTGCGGCTGCAGTAGCCAGACCTGAGGTTAGGTGCAGTCAAGGCCTGAGGGCTGGGCAAGCGTCTCTCCCAGGGTAAGCCGGTCCCTGCCAACCTCCCACACACCCATTTGTCCAAGATTCT
Source organism: Lasiurus borealis (assembly GCA_004026805.1). Taxonomy (NCBI): domain Eukaryota; kingdom Metazoa; phylum Chordata; class Mammalia; order Chiroptera; family Vespertilionidae; genus Lasiurus; species Lasiurus borealis. Next base: position 21,520 of record PVJN01033358.1, on the reverse strand, counting down.
AGCCCTTTCCTCTGTGTAAACTTTGAGACACCTGTTACCAGCTTTATCTTTCTGGTCTTTTTGGATGGCGCTTCCACCAAGACCTACATGACTTGTTCCCCTTTGACCTGCCTCATCGATCTCTTTTCCTCCTCTTCATTCCCTCTGCTCCAGCCACCATGCCCCCCTTGCTGTCCCTCAACCAACACCAGGCACCTTCTGGCCCCAGAGCCTTTGCATTTGATGCTCCCTCATCCTAGGGTGCTCTTCCCCAAAATTCTATATGGTATAAAGTATTGCTACACACACAAATTCCATATCTGAGTGGCTCACTCTCTTGCCTCCTTCAGATCTTTACTCAGATGTCACCTTTGCTGGGAGGTCTTCCTGACCACTATTGCTGCCAGCCATCTCAGACATCCTTTAGTTTCCTTCCTGCTTTAGTTTTCTCAGTAGACATTATCACTATCTGGCATACTCTATGTTTTAATTATGTTCTTTTGTATGTCTATTGCTTCCCTCCACGTCCTCCATCCCCATACACTAGAAAATAAGCTTTGAGAGGAGAGAGATCTGCACTAGCCAGTTTGGCTCAGTGGATAGAGCCTCGACCTGCAGACTGAAGGGTCCCAGTTTCCTTTCCAATCAAGGTCACATGCCCAGGTTGTGGACTCAATCCCAGTGAAGGGTATGCAGGAGGCAGCTGATCAATGATTCTCTCTCATTGATGTTTCTATCTCTCTCTCCCTCTCCCTTCCTCTCTGAAATCAATAAAAATATTTTTTTCTTTTAAAAGAGGAGAGTGATCTTTATAATGTTATGTCCACAGAGCTTGGAAGGAAGAGAACCATTCTTGAGATGTATGTAAATTTGACTTCTATTTTTTAAGTAATTCATTCAGTTGGGGTGTGAAGGGTAGGGCAAGGGGATCCAGACTGTTATAGGAGGGTTTCTTCACGTCACTTGATTGCAAGCCCAGGGTTAAGGCAGGCCCTGAAATGTTCAGTCCCCTCAGCTATGCCCCCACTCAGGATTTCCCAGCATTCCTTTTATTCCAGGTAGGGTGATTAATTTCTTAGTTCCAAGGATAGAAAGGCAATTCTAGTAATCACCTGACCTTTGAGATAGGCCATTGATATTTTATTTACAGAATGAAAACACACACACACACACACACACACACCACTTTCAGCAATCAGGGAGGGTTTCTCAACTCAGTATTAATTGCATGCAATCCACATTTATAGTCATTTGTGTTCTCACATATAACTATTAAACCATATTAGTCTTGCTGGAGATCTGATTCAGCACAAATTTGAGCTCCACTAGGCACATGCCAACTTAAGTGTTTTTAAATGACAATTTTGAATGTTTTCAAAAACTTAGTTGACAGTCAGTTTTTATTTAATTTTGTACATTCACTCTTAAACTGCTATGTTGAATTGCCTTTCTATCCTTGGAACTAAGAAATTAATCACCCTACCTGGAAAATAAGAACTTTGAGCCACACCCTAATTAGGATGGTCAACCAATAACATTATTTTTCTGTGAACAAAAGCCTAAAGTACTTTATCCATTAAGACTTAAAAAACACACACACAGAAAACTGTTAAATATGTCTAGCCCCATGCAGATTTGAAATGTTAAACCATTTGTTTTATCAGTAATGGGAAGCTGTGAATAGACTCTGTGATATGGACTGGATTGAAATTTAGATGCCTGCTAAAAAAGAATAATGATAAAGCCTTTGAGATTTAAATAGACTAAAAGGGAATGTTGGTTTGTTTGTTTCTAAAGATAATTTCTTCTCTAACTTTATTCAGATTTTATCCAAAATAGTAAATAGGTATAAATTTGGTCAATTAATATCAGGATTATTAAACTGCCAAGAAAAAATAAGAAAGAAGGATGACAGATTTTAACTTTCACTTACCATCTGTTGATGAACAACAAACATTACTCCCCCATGTTATCTGTTTAATAGGGTAGTTAATGTGTTAATGCTAGATCTTTCTCATATAATGATACTTCTATTCTTACAAAAAGCTCAGGGGCTGGAATTTCTATGCTCTTTAAGACATAAAAGAGCAGAAATTTACACTAACTAATTCTCCCAAATTTGGACAATTAGTTCTCTACACAGGTGATTGCTAGGCCCAAAAGTTTTCATTAACAGTCTACCATGTTAATTAGCCATTTCTAATAATAAAATAAATTTTTATATACCATAATAAAAGCGTAATATGCTCATTAGACTGCACAGCCAAACAACCTTCCAGACATCCTTCGGACGACCTTCCAGGTGAAGCCAGGGTTGCTAGGACTGAGGCAAGCCACCACGGCTGCGAGGGCCAAGCCCCTTGCACGAATTTTGTGCATTGGGCCTCTAGTGAATAAATATTTCCCTTGGGCACTAAGACATTACCTTACTGAAGAAAAAACGACTGAAGTTATTTTTAAGTAGTTTTAAAAACTAGTTAAAATATATTAGTTGTCAATTGACCAACTTAAGATACTTTTCAGTTATATATGACCTTCAAAATCCATGAAAACTTGCAATGCAAAAAGAGATATTGTAAGATAAATATCTGCTATTCGTTTTTATTTAGTATCAGCATTTATTATGTTCCTTTATCCAACTTAGGTTGGTATAAAGTATTGCTACACACACAAAACAAATCATTTTGTAGATACTTTCAAATAGATCATGTGATCATTATTATTACTTTGTAATTTTTAGCAATTCACATTCTTAAATCTAACATTATTCATGAATTCCTGATGTGTTTTATCAATTATTGAATCAGTAATATATTTGTGACCAGTTTTGTGTTTATGCTGTTGAGCAAGGATATACTTTTTCTTTGCATCCTAAACACTGATTGTTCATTTATTCTGAATCTTGTTTCAAATGTTATTTCTATCTTCTTTTTTGTTGTTGTTGATGATTTTTCAGTTTACAACATTTTAAAATAAACTGTCTGTTGTTATGCTTTGCTTTTCAAAGTATTTGAGGGGGGAAATATCTGTTTTGCAGTATGGTGACATATCGTCAAGTATTTCTGTAGGAAAATGTGTTACTTAATGTAATTAAAATGATATTCAGCAGTAAACACACTATAAGATATTACTGTGGTAAATGTAACAGGTAATGTATGTTCATGTTCTTTAATTTTTAATAAGTTTACTTCTAGTCCAATCAGAACATTCTGTGTGCAATGTAAACATTCTTAGGGGCATTAAGGAGACTGTTACAGACAATCAAAAATTTCCTCCTTGTACTGAGATATAATGGAAAGAACTAGAAGACAGGAGATCTGGGTTCCAGATCTGATATTCCCACTTACTTGCTGGTAACATAAAGCAAGTCTCATAACCTCTCTTGACTTCCTACTCACAAGGATGCAAAGGAGCTAAAACTATATTGTGGATGTTTTTTGTTTTTTTTTTAAATGCAGCCCTAACCGGTTTGGCTCAGTGGATAGAGTGTCAGCCTGAGGACTGAAAGGTCCCAGGTTCGATTCCAGTCAAAGGCATGTACCTTGGTTGTGGGCATATACCCAGTAGGGAGTATGCAGGAGGCAGCTGATTGATGTTTCTAACTCTCTATTCCTTTTACTTCCTCTCTATAAAAAATTAATAAAAAATATTTTTTTAAAATGTAAATGTTTATAACTTACTAATTTCAGTTTGACCCAGGAGAAAGATTTTTAATAAAACAGAAGTTATTGTCTCACTAGTCAGCAATTACTACATAAAAATCTCACACCCCCAGCTTAGAGTACTTTGCTTGCTCTTTCCAGAACACAGAGTGTAGTACAAAGTCTGGATGATGGCATAAAAGAATGAACTACATCATTATAGGTCCAGAGACAAAACTCAGTTGAGTTAAGCTCAGGTAATAAGAATGCTACATAAAATTTTATTTGTATATTAAATGGAGGTATCTTGTATTTCAATAATGAAGCTAAAAAAAGGATAACTGATATGACTCAAGGTTTTTTTTCAGATTCTCCAGTGAAGGTATTATTATTATATTTAAGTATTATAAATAATTCTTCCTATATATGCCATGAAAAGATGCTATTAATTGGAATTCAGGGTCAAATCACAGTTTGCATAAAATAAGAGAAAATGATCACAGCCTTCTGTTATCTATAATAATAAAATGGTAATATGCTAATTAGACCGTACATCTTCAGACATCATTTTGAACATCCTTCCTGATGAAGCAGGGTGAAGGGAAGCCAGCCTGGGTCCCCGGTGCCAGAGGGAAACCAGTGCTGGCAGCCTGGAGGAGGAAGGGAAGGGGGAAGAAGACCTACTCTTGCATGAATTTTCATGCATCAGGCCTCTAGTTAGGTAAGAAGATAATGCACAGACAAAATTTACCTTTACCATGAGTATAATAAATTGCACTTCTCTCCTCTACATATTTCTCAAAGTGTGTGTTTGCATATAGCTGAAACTTGGCACACAGGGTAAGATTCATTGCAAGACAAATGTTTTTAAGAATGAAACAGTTCTAAATAATATCATTTTTGTCAGTTTCATGAGGGGATTGTTGGTTATAAGCCCACTTAGGTGATCTCAGAGGAATTCATGGGAAATGAAACAAAATCAACTCACAGAGAGAATGGAACTAGAAAGCTGGAAACTAAGTTCACTCTCCATATTCATCCATTTGGACTAAGTTATGCTGCAGTCACAAACAATTTTTCAAATCTAAATGAGTTACAACAGCATGTAATTTCTTACTCATGTCAATGGCCACTGAGACTCAGGTGTGGCCTCCTCCTCACCCTCCTTATTCTTGGACTTAGACTGAAAAAGTGTATTTGAGCTATGCCAAACTTATGGCAGAGGAAAGAGAACGAAGCAGAACCATCAATAGCACTTAAAGATCCTACTCTCCTACTCAGATGTGACATGGCACTTTCCTTACAGTCCACTGGCTCAAATAGGTCATGTGGCCCAACCTGATTTTGTGGTGCAGGAAATACTCTTCCAACAGAGAGAGGTACAAGAGAAGAGTTCTGTAGAAGTGGACAGAGAATATTTTGAATAAATAATATCATCTCTCCCTTTTCTCCCCCCCCCCTCTCCTTTTCTCTCTCTCTAAGCCTTCTTAGCTTGCATGAGGTCCTACATGACTCCTCCAGTCCCGATTCAGCACAACATTTCACTTCAAGTTTGCACTGACTAGTGTCTCTTAGTTCATATTTTCAAGTTTAGAGAAAGAATCCAATTAGCTCAATTTGAGTCAGGTGTTTACTGATGATATCTGGGTCCTGGTTCTACCCCTTGGTTAGGTGGGTGCAGAAGATAGGTACAAGACTTAAGAGGGCACCAAAAATTATAGGTTTGTTGTTTTTTCTTAGACAGAAATGACAAAAGAATAAATAGAGGTTAGTTTTTTTTGTGTTGTATTTGTTTTGGGTTTGTTTGTTTTTTTGGCATTTTAAGTATCTTTATCTCTGCAGACCAAAAACATTTATAAGTTTATCTGCAAAAACATAAAAAGATGTTTAAACCTGTAAGCAGTATCTGCTTTATACTCACTTTCAGTTTTTTTTATTTTTTAATATATTTTATTTATTTTTTACAGAGAGGAAAGGAGAGGGATAGAGAGTTAGAAACATCGATGAGAGAGAGAGACATCGATCAGCCACCTCCTGCACGCCCCCACTGGGGATGTGCCTGCCCACAACCAAGGTACATACCCTTGACCAGAATCGAACCTGGGACCTTTCAGTCCACAGGCCAATGCTCTATCCACTGAGCCAAACCGGTTTTTGGCAACTTTCAGGTTTTTTTGTACCTTTAGCAAAGGTGGTTGAAAGAAAATACATGTATTCCTCTTCAAGAATACATGCCTTTTACCATAATATTTAAAGGAATCTATGAACTAGAAAAGCCTATTGTGTAAAAATAAACTTAAGCACTGCCAGATAACATTGATCCTCATAAACTTTGCACGTTTTGTACTATTAGTTCTGATCAAAGAAGAAACTATTTCTTAAAGAATTAGAATGGGAAGTAGAATGCTCAACATGGTTATGTAGTGTGGGAATAGCCACCTCTGTCATTAGCCAGTTAATTCTCTTCTGCTGATTTACACATGCTGATTTTCCAGCCAAAGAGCATCACTTTAACTTTTTTTGAGATTTTTGTTTCTCCTCTTTCTACCCTTACTTTGCTTGCAGCTTGCATTTTTAGAAGCAACTGTGGGACTCCAAATACTTACCACTCTCCCCCATGTTCTAGTACCAGCTTGTGGGAGGGCCATACTCCTTCGACCTGTGATGTCATCAGTCTAAACCATTACTTAGTCTATCAACAAGGCAGATTGCCATGAGAAACATATGTGAATATCAGAAGTTAAACAGTTTCTACCCAGTAAGCCTTTTTTATTTTGTAGGGAGCAAATGCTTGGCAAGTTAAATATGCACAGGTTCAGTTGTAATTACAACTCATCAAAAGCCAAAGGGAAATGACTCTATAACATCCTCTACCACTTTTGATCATTAGTACTTCAGTTTCTTTCCATCAGTAGAAGTCACCAACAAGTGATTTTGCTGCAGATGTGTGTAGTCCACTGTGTAGTAGTTTTTGCATAGAGATATTCTTGTCACCACCTAGATACATCAATTGATGAAATAGTGTAACGTATGCCAAATCAATCCCAGCATGTTATCCCAAGAACATTAGTAACATAATATCAAGTGTAAAATTGGACTTCCATCCGATCTAATAAATCTTACACGGCACAGAGAAATCTGTGGTGCTTTTAACAAGCAGTTATATTGATTTTATTGACCATCAATCATCTGGCCAAGACTTAGAAAAGAAATATGATAAACACCTTTCAGCACACAATCAGTGCAGTATGAAGAAGCTTAATGTTTACATTCAACTTGTGCTATATTGCTATCTTCTCCCCTAATAGAAGCAAATCTGACATTGGTGGAATTTAAAACATTATTCAGTATTAAATACAATTTTCTCTACTTTCCCCTTTGAGAACCAAGAAATGTAGTATATGGAGACTTATATAAGCACTGATTTCCAAGCTGGCTTCAACCAGCACAATAAGGATTATAGAATGTAACTACCATTTGCTTACAGTTCACAAGTGAACCTTTACTCCTGGACTGGGACATGGATTTCTGATTCTTCTGATCACCGCATATAATAATTTTGTGGGAAAACATATTATTAAAACTTGGTATTAATTGGGATGTCAGCACATAAATATGTTACATGAATTTTTAAAAACGTAAAGCCAAGATAATTTTAATGCTTCTAACATTGAGAACATCTTTGATTCTCATTTTCCAAAAGGCTGTACAATCTTATGTTTGTGCCAGTAATCTATGAGGGTTCCAGTTTCCCCATATCCTCCCCAATACTTATTATTGTCAGTCTTTTTGATTAGAGTCACCCTAATGGATGTGAAGTGGTATCTCATTGTGGCTTTGATTTGCAGTGACTAGTGATATGGAGCATCTTTTCATGTGCTTGTTGGCTATGATATAGATGGAGATATAGATATAAATTAGAGAAATGTCTGTTCAAATCCTTTGCCCATTTTAAATTGGGTTACTTCTCTTTTATTGTTGAGTTGTAAGAGTTCTTTTTATATTCTAGGCACTTACTCATTTATAAAACTTAAAGGACAGAGATGTGAGCCTTTTATTCCTTAGAGATACTTATAAGAAATAAAAAACAGACATAGAGCTGAGCATAAGGGAAAACTTGTCAAGACTGGCCCACCAGCACCTACTGCTAATTCCTTGCCCACAAATCTTTATTAGCCTGTTCTGGAGCAGAACTTGCATAAGCCCTACCAGGATTGGCTCCTGACAAATAGAAAACATGGGAAAGTCCAAAAGCAGGAGGGGGAAATAATTTAGTTATCAAGGTCGTGGTTATGGCTTCCTCCTTACTTCTAGTTCCACTTCTCCTGACTTTGATAATGAAGAACAATATTATCAAGTCCCAGCAGGGATATGATTTCTGTTACTACCAATATGTATCCAAATAAGTCACTGTAGGATGTCAAGATGGTGGTTTCTCTGCTACATTTAAGAGTTATGAATGGATAGAAGGGACATTGGACTTTGAGATCATTTGCCCAACCTCCTCCAAAGTCAGAAATATAAATCCCAGAACAATTCAGTAAATCACCAAAGACACAGAGTACATACCATAAAAAAAAACTTTGATTTCTTAGAACTTGTATTAGGAATTAAGAAGATCGAAGTGCCTATTTTCAGTTGCATGCACGTGTGCGTGTGTGTGTGTGTGTGTGTGTGTGTGTGTGTGTGTGCGCGCGCGTGTTCAGTGAAGCTCAATTGAAACACTAATTCTCTTTTGGAGATTCTCCTATGCTCCCAGACAATAATAATCACAGGTTTTCTTCTGTAGTCCTGACCACAACTGTCAAAGTTTACCTTTCTCTTGTTATTCTCTCTTTAAGGGCATAGTATATATGTCCATACTATTGAGTTAATAATGTTCCTCATTATAAGTAAGGTCTTACTTTTTAACATTAGCTTTTAATAGATCGTGCCTTTGCTCAAAGGGTCTCTTTAATGGTAGGAGTTTCAGCACGAGGATGGACAAGGAGAAATCCATAGAGGTGAGGTTTTGCTTTGTTCCTTACACGGAGGACCTGCTGCAGCACAGCTATCCTCTTGCATTGGCTGACTGACTGGCTCCCGCTCAAGCCAAAAGTACAAAGGAAGTTTATGGATGAAGCAAAAGAGAGCGCCCCGCTGCTCCTCCGCCCTCCTGGGGCACTACTGCCAACTTTGTTGGCTCCTTACTGACCACTGTTACTCCCTTCTTCCATCCTGGCCTGTGGTCTCCTGTGAATCTTCTGTCTTTGAGCTCAGATTTGGTTCCAATGTATGAGCCCTCTTTCCGGATCATCTCGATACCTTGTTCTGACCAGTGTTTGTCTGGTCTTCTCATCCAGCTCTAGAACCTTGACCTGCAACTTCTGGGGAGTGTCACTGCCCAGTCCACCTGGCTTGTGCACCTTCTGCCTCCAACCTAACACTGGCTTTCCCAGCCCTGACTTCCAATCATATCTTGTGGGCAGCAACTTCAGGGTGGGCACTGATCCCAACAGTAGATTAATATAATGTACTTGGCTGGTCACCTGTAATGTTAAAATAAGATGACATACATATCTGGGTTGCATAAAAAGGCACTCACGTAACTCTTTTCTTTTGAAACATGCCATAAAATGATTTAACTAAATACAAACATAGAATCCATTGACAAAAAGCCACCACTGAAATTAAAGATGATGGATATATAGTAGAAGTTGGAAGCTCTGCTTACGGTGAGAGCAGGAAGTACAGGATAATTTATAAATTTAATCTACAGAACAGGGAAGGATTGATTTAGTAGGCAGAAGATTATTACCCAATTTGGAGGCTAGCCAAAGACTGGTCAATTACTCTCTACTGAGTGGAGCCAAATAGTTCAATTATATTATAGTTTTAGTCCCTCAAGCTTCTATTTACTTTTATGAGGACAAAATCATCAATTCACCATTTATATTATTAAATTGCATGTTGTTACAGCTTTTGGGTTACGGTCAATTGTTAAATTTTCTAAAATTTTATGTATAACAGGTTATTATTGTGAGATATAGCCATAAAAAATAGCCCAGTGTTTTTAGAGATATTTTCAAACTGGTATGTCTGAAGGGATTGGTATAAAATTTGCATAAATATTAGACTTGAAAATTAAGTTCATTTAGTATTTGTTTACATCATCTAATTTTCTTCAGGGATTAAATCATATTTATTATTGGTATATTAAACCCACTGCATTCTTTCCTGTCATAATGTTCTTTAATCTTCCCAGGCATTTATATGATCTATATTCAAAGCTCCAATTCATTGTAACTACCTCAAGGCCCACTGTGGGCTGGCTGAGGCCCTTACTGTTGATTCAGACCCAGGATACAGATGGTGTAGCATGAGGCCATTGGCTGTTTAGCTGGTACTAACCTTTGGTTTTATCCACCTGCTCAACTGGGGAAATCCACACAGTAAGGGAGATTTCCAGTTTGATCACATAAACAAAGCACTTGTCCAAAAGAGGACTAAATAATGGTTAAATGTATAATGTGTGACTACTTTAATTCCCAAGTGCCTCTGAGAAGAACTGGTTCTTGTAACATTAAAACCAAGGTCATGGAACAACTGTTGCTGGAACAAGATTTGCTGTGTCAACTGTGCTATGAGATGTGACTTCATATCAGTGTCTTGTCCACCATGAACTCTTTCTTTGACTTAACGGTGGGGATCATTAGAAATGAGTTAGAAGCACATTGTCCATGGTGAAGCTGAGACTGAGGGCCAGGACTTAAGTCTGATAGCTCATGATCATCTTCCCTCAAACTTTAAAATACCCACAAGGTAAACATGACACTTACAGGGAATGAGACTTCTTTCTCCCTGCTTCTAAAAGCAGCTAGTCATGTATGCCATTGTAAAGTTGCCACATCAATGCTTTGTTGGCTGGAGCAAATGATGACAGCATTTTGACACATGTATAAGCTAGGAGAATCTTGAGATGTATAGCAGGGATTCAAGGAACAGACTAAAACAGGAGAAATAGGAAATAGAATGAACATGGCATAAATGCAAAAAAACAAAAACAAAAACACTAGTCTCTGGTTAAGCCATTTTATAGCAAGCACTAAAATGAGAGTGAGGGCCAAAGGACTAGAGCCCAGCGGAAGGGTCCTTTTCTTGGTGAAGCTTTGGTAGGGATTGCCAGCATGGTGTTGTGTAGCTTACTGGTATAGGGTCAGAAAGGCTGGGTTCTTTTCCTGGGTCTACTATAATTCAGGCATCACAGTGGAAGGTTCAGGACATGGGCCTTGAGGCAGATGCCTGGTTTTGATCCCTGACATTTTCATCACTTAGCTGTGTGAACTTGGGTAAAACCTTTGACCTCTCTGTGCCTTGGTTTTCTCATCTGTAAAATGGACATAATAATCAGACCAACCTCCAAGGATTGTTGTGAGGATGAAAGGAATGGTGGACACAAAGCCCTTGGAACAGAGCCTGGCCAGAATAAGTGCCTCATTCTTGTGTGCTAGTGTTATCTGTTAAATGGGATTGGTAAATTCTGCCTAGACCTGGGGTGGATTTATTATATATGGTTTATTAGAAGGAATTGGCTCATACACTTGGGGTCTGAGAAGTCCCATGATCCGCCATCTATAAGCTGGAGATCCAAGCAGGCATCAGCAGAGCCAATGGTGTAATTCCAAGTCTGAGGGCAGGCGAAGACCAGTGTCCCAGCTCACGCAAGCAGGCATAGAGAACCAATTCTATCTTACTCCATCTTTGTGTACTGTTCAGGCCTTCTGTTTAGGATGATGCCTGCCCACTCTGGGGAGGGCAATCTGCTTTACTCAGTCTATCAATTCAAATACCCATTTCAACTAGAAACACCCTCTCAGACATATCCAGAAGTAATATTTAGTTAAATATCTGGGCACTCAGTCAGGTTGACACATAAAATTAACTACCACATTGGGTGAGTTAGAAGTTGGCCAAGAGAAATGAGAAATTCAGCTACATTAGACCCCTCCCCCCACAGTCTTGAGAGTTAGGACAGCTCAGCCATCTGTGGTGCCATTTGTTTCTCATCAGAGACTCTCACTCGCCTCTGGGTCTTTGCAAGGAATTCAGGCCATGACTTAAAGGAGGGCAGAAAAAATGTGACAGGCAACAAACTGCTAAGAAATATTTCCAAAATGCAGCCCCACGTGGGCATGTGTTCCTGAAAACGTTGCACAAACCAATTGTATTTTACATGTACTAGAGACATTTTCAATATATAAGAAAACTGGTATGTATTTCCAAATGTAAAAATCTGTTGTAAATCCATACTGCCCAGGTTTCAGGATGCCAACAAGTTAATAACACGAAAAATAAGTTTTTAAAAGTATTGTAAGGTACTTTCCAATTTCAGGAACATTAACATGGCGTGTGTGGGTGGATGGGGCGTCCATCAAGGAATTTAGAATACTAGTGGCCAAGTAAAATAGAAAAAGAAGGAGATGCAGAGTTAGAGGCCCCTGTCGTGATTGTCTATCTCTTGGGCAACCTACTTGACTCCTCAGGACCTCCACCTTCTCGTGTGTAGAATAAGGATGTAGAATTAGATGAGAACTAAGATCCCTGTTGGTGGCAGGTTTAATTGGGACCAAGATTTATTGATGTTTCTCTGGACCAGTTCCTGACAAGAGTTTCTTGGATAAAACTGTCTGCTACCTGCTGCTTGTGTCTTTGTAAGAAACGCTTTAATTTTCCTCCTGGTTCAAGTTTCAGTTGGAGCTTTCACAGTTTGTGATGAAAGGAAGATAGACCAGGTAGCTGCAGCATCTTTCATTCCCCTCATTTGACCCCGACCTTGAAAGTGCCCCAGGGGCTCCAGAGCCATGTAGGAGGGAGGCTGACAGCTCAGGAAGCCACTAATGGGGGAGAGAAGAGTATAGGCTGCCCAGCTTTGAACTCTGCGTCCAAACCCCCGGTGGAACAACCCATTGGCGGATCTGTAATGACCTTGTCTATAGCCGACACTCCTTGTCTTTTACTTGCAGAGAAAGAAAAGGGTGGGGTAGAGGAGGATCAAGAAGGAATTAAAAAGCTGGTTTTGACATTTACTTTCTAAAATGAAAAATGACATTTGATTGAGAGAGATAAAAGGTGAAAACTAAAGGTAAGTATCTCATGCCTTCTCACTCCCTCATCCTGGGGATTCTGAAGCTTGAGTCGAGCTGTGAACCTGGCCTGGAGTTCCTTATTTCAGGGCAAGAGCCCAGTTCAGTGCTGAGCTTTTAAGAGGAGTACTGTATTGTTAATGTTGAAAATAAATTCCTTCGATTTCGAGTGATTATTATTTATGCAGAAGAAATGAATATGTGGGGTTTTGTTGTTACTGCTGTTATTCAGTGGTGTGCTGGGAAATACGGAAAGCTCTGATTTTTGCATTTGCCATGGCTGATTTCCAGTGACCCAACGTGAGGGTACTGTTCTTGGGATTGAGAAGAGAGTGAAAACAAGCCAGTTCAAGCACCCCACAGCTTATTTCTCTCTGTTGCTTTATGTCAGACAGGAGGGACTGCCAGATTGTAAGTTTTTAAAAAATAATTTCTAAAATTCTTTAAGGCTACAGCTGCAAAAAAAAAATGACATTACAGAAATTTTTAGTGTAGACACTATGAATGTATAGCGCAATGAATTTTCACAAACTGATCACACCCATGTAATTAGCACTAAATCAAGAAACAGAATATTATCAGCCCCTGGAAGCCCTCCTCATGCTCCCTTCCAATCAACAGTCTCCACCTACAGCCAAAGGAAAACCAGCAGCATCCTGCCTTGTAACAGCAAATTAATCTTGCCTGCCTTTGCACTTCACATGAATGCAGTCATACACTGTGCACTCTTATGCATGGTTTCTTTTGCTCATTTTTATGTTTGTTGGACTCATTCATGTTACTGCATATAGTGTAGGTCATTCTAATTACTTGATAGTATTTTATTTTAGGAATATTCCACAATTGATCCATTTTACCATGAGTGGAATTTGAGCAGTTTTCAGGTTTTGGCTATTGTGAGCAATGCAACTATAAACACAGTACTTGTCCTTTGGAGCAAGTTCTGTTGGGTGTATCCCCAGGGAGGGGAATTCCTGGATGATCAGATATGCATAAGCTCAGCATTAGTACATGCTGCCAAACAGTGTCACTGAATCTTGGTACCATAGTACACTCCCACCAACAGTACTTCTCATTCTCACCAACACTTGCTAGTATGTGTTTTCGGTTTTTCATTTCAGCTATTGTAGTGTGTAGAATACCAGCTACTCTAGTGTTATCATAGTGCTGTGATAACCACATGTATTAAGTAAGTATCCTATATAATAAAAGGCTAATATGCTAAGTATCCATTGTCTGGTCAGCCATTCAACTAATCAAAGTGTAATATGCTAATGATATGCTAAGGTTATTCACTGCTCACTATGATGCACTGACCACCAGGGAGAAGATGCTATGACTAGTAGGTTAGCTTGCTGCTGGGGTCCAGTTCATTGGAACTGAGCAAAATGGGCCGAACATGCCCTGGAGCCCTCCTACCACCCCTCCGTGGTTGGCCAACCTTCTTCATGCCTCCCTGGCCCTGATTGTGCACCAGTGGGATCCCTCAGTCTGGCCTGCACCCTCTTGAAATCCAGGCAGAGGGACCCCCCGCCAAGTATATAAATTTTGTGCACTGGGCCTCTAGTGTTTTCATAATTTGGTCATTTTGTGTGATATGTCATTTGCCCACTTTTCCATTGGGTTGTTTGTTTTCTTACTTGTCTTTTAAATTTCTTTTTTTTTATCCACAAATACTAACAAACAAACAAACAAACAAACAAATTAATTCTAAAATAAGCTGCTTTTTTCTTATGGGCCAGAGGTACTAATTAGAACAGATTTGTTCTCCCCACTTTCTCTTGTAATTTTTTCTCATTGCAGATCTGCTATGCCGTGCATTGCTCTCCATCAAGTGTTGATCGTATTTTGTGAATATTTCATAGCTTCACTTTGAAATATAAAGCAATTTAGAGAGAATGGTTTTATAAGAGCAAATTGTGAAAAGGCAAATACATTTTCAAAAGAGAACAACTCCTTTTAAAATTAAAGTAAGAAAGAGCTATTCAATTCTTTCTAAATGAAAGTAAGAAAGAGTAGTTTTCAAGAAAAAAAACAACTTGCAACCTCAATAACCTCAAAAGGTAATCCTGCTTTCACATGAAATATGAATTTCAAAAAGTTTCCACGGGTAAGGCTTCTTTTCCTTCCCATTATTTCAGTAGAAGGACCTCCTTCCTTATCTACCAGTCTTTTATTTAAACCTTGCCCACTAAAAATTGAATGTCTCCTATGTATTGTGTGAGCTGTTTAATTTTTTAAAATCCTCATTTAGATATGGGAGTGCAATTTGTTAATCCATACCGATTCTAAGGCAAGAAAATACAACTTAAAGAATGACTTATTATTTCAGAGGTTAAAGGTGGGTCAAATATACCAAACAGGCCTTTCATAGACGCTTAATTGCTTTACTCTTCTTCAGTATTTTTTCTCATAAACTAAAATAAAATAACGTATGAAGACTGCTATTTCTCGAGCAAGAGTTAAGTTTCCCCCAAAAGGAAGAAATTTCCTGAGACATCCCAGACAAATCAGGGCATTCCCAGGACCTCCTGAAGGTCCAGGCGAATTTTCTCCAAAGCCCAGGTTGGCTCTGTCCTGCCCTGTGTGCCTTTTCACTGCGCACAGCATGGGCAGCCCAGAGCAAAACTGGGAAGAAGGGGAAGTTCCTCTTCCATGCATTCTGCTCCCCTTGTCTCTGTGCTATACCTTCAGGGTGCTCCCTCACGTTACTGAGGCCGAGATTGGCAGGTATACAGCATAGCAGCCATCACTTTTCCCCCAGTGAGCCCAGATGTAACCCAAATGCAGCTCAGAATTCTGAACATGTCACCTTGAAAAACCAATACCAGCTTCAGATTTGGCATTTAAGATGGTGTTTACTTGCCATCATTTTCTTAAGTGATATGATTCTTATTCTATATTTCCCATTAGCCCCAAAATGTAAAGTATTACTTTCCCCAAGTTTATGAACATTATCTTCTATGGCAGTCCCCCTTGTTTGAATCTCTGATTTGTTTTCTATCACAATTCTGGCCACTTTCCAGCTCCAGACACACAAAAGAGCATATATATATATATATATATATATATATATATATATATTTGCTCGAGAAATGCCTTCAGGGACCAAATGCTACTAACAAGGTAGCAGGTTTTGCACATTTAATATTTAGTCTATAGAACAGGAATAATAGCAATAGTTTTCACCCTTAGACAGAAATACACTGTCCATTTTTCATATAACATGTGACCCTGGGTCTATCTTTGATTTGTCCAATTTTGAAAAAGGCATATAGCTGATTCTTATTATCCAATGTAGTTATGTTCTATAAACTACAACCACTGGATTAGCAAATACTCAACCATTGATCCTAGGGAGAAATACAGAATTTAGGTTCCTGTAATCCTCTGGTCACAACATTTTATCAACTAATCAATATATAACCTTGTTTTATGTGTGTTTCTGTCTATAGATACCTTATTTTATATATGTTACCATTTCAATATCATCGAACTTACCATCAACAGCACTGTAACTCATGCCTAAATGAAGCTTATCTAACCCATAAGCTGCTTTGATCCATTTTACCATGGACCAGATAGGTAAATGGATCCTTGTGAATCCATTGTCATAAAGCTATTCATAATATTTATTTATTATCCTTTTCTCTTTTTCCTTCAGATTGAAAAATTGCTATTAATCTCTTTTCAGAACCTGTTATTCTGCATACTTCAATATAACATTAAGCCTGTAAATTATATTTATTACAGATATTGTACTTTTCTGTTCTGGTATCTCCATTTGGTTCATTTTTTTACAGCTTTCATTTCTTTGTTTAGATTCACCATCTGTTTATATAATGACTATATTTTCATTTAAGGAACCGAACATATTTATAATAGTTGTTTTTGAAGTCTTTTTCTGCTATTTCCAACATCTGGTTTGTCTCGGGTTTTGTTTCTACTGACAGATTTTTATTCCTTTTTTCTTTTCAACAATGGGTCTCATTTCTTATTTCTCCACATGTCTCATAATGTTTTATTATGTACTGGACATTGTACATAATACATTTTTTAAATTATGCTTTCTGTTATTTCTCTAAGGAGTGTTTTTCTTGGTACACATATAAATTACTGGGTGGTCACTCTGATGTTGTAGTAGCTTAATATGTTTACTAACTACTCCACAGAACAGGATTCAGACAGATTTCTCCTAGATCCTCTTAGGAGAGATTACTCAAATATCTCTGCTCATTTATTTCACTCTTTTAGCCATTACTAGGTTTCCCTAGACTCCCCAGAGTTTCTCCCATATATGTACAGTTAGCCAAGCATTTCAGGAGGAGGAGAGATTTAAAGATTTTAGAGATCTGCTAAGGGAGCACTCTCCTTTATAGTATCATCCTTTCAATTTCCAGCCACTCTGTCACAGATGAACTCTGTCTTCCCTAAGCACAGGCCAGTAACACTTCAGTTACTTATTCTAGTTGCCCTTGTCCTAAAGAAAAATCACTATAACACAGGTCTGCATGTAATTCCTTCCAGTTTATGTCTCCTTTTTTATTTGTTGTTCCTTAATTCCTTTACTTATCAAATATATATTTTGCCCAAGGTTTCTAATTGATACTAGTATGAGGTTATTTCAATAAAATCTACTCCACCATTAGCAAAACTGGCACTTTAATTATTTTTTTCAATGTGATATCTGACATAAATTAAAAATTTGTGAAAAATATGAAGAGTCCAGAAAACATGACCCATGGTCAAGAGCAGAAGCAGTCACTATAGCAGGAACTGATATTCTAATGAAGCTACACTGATAACTAGATGTCCAAAGCCATAGTAGAGGAATATTGAATTATCTAGTAGGGCTGTATTTTTTTCCTGTTCTCTTCATTATGCCCCCAATTCTGTTTCTCCAATTTGAATATTGATGAACAATTAAAAGTAAATGTTGAAAGAAAAGACTACCCATCATTGTATTTTTAGATTACATGTAGGATTTCTTATTATTAATGAAGTCATCTGGTTGAATGCTATGCTCGGCTTCCAAGATTGCTGTTTCCGCAGAAATTAATTTATAAGTCTTGTGGTAACCATGGTAACCAGAGGCAAAGTTGTGAAAGTGGTGTTTAGTGGAAATGAAAAATCTCTGCCCTTCCTCTGCTCTGTGATTTTCTGAGGAAAGAGTTGATTTCCTAAGAACTATTATGAGGAGGATTGGGGCGGGAGCCGGGGGAGTAGGGGGAGGGCAGGGAGTGCTGATATTGGGTGGGTCCTAGGCCTGGCTGACTAAGCCTCCATTTTGTCAGCTCTTCTTTATAAACATATTCTGACCTGCCCTGGGAGAACCTGGAGAACTGGGTACTCAGCCCAAGGGTTCTAAAATTTTGTTTCCTACTGCAGTTGCTGAAGAAAAATGCAAACCATCACATAAGAATTCTTACTTCTGTGTGAAGAGCTAAGGATATAATTCTTAAGCTTAAGAATCAGCTATATTTTTCTTATTTTTCAAACATCTCATAACAAATCTTATTCAGAATTTTCATGGCATTTGTCAGTCTGAATTTGTGATAGAAACACACTGTGTGCAGCTGAACTGAAAGGGCTGAAACAAAATAGAAATTTATTTCACATAAAAGTCTGAGCTGAGCCTATTTATTCTGCTGAAGCAGTCCCAGGAATCTAAGCATCTTGGGTCTTGTTGCCATCCTCTTCCTGGCCCAGGATGGCTTCCCACCACACCTGCATTCTTACCACTACGATGGGAAAGGCAAAGGGAAGGCATGTCCTGTAGGATCCACATATGACTTCTCCTCACATCTCAATGGCCAGAAATTAGTTCTAGGTCCACACCCAGCTGTAAGAGAGGCTAAGAAATGTAGTCTTTATTCTAGTGGAGAGAATTCAAATTCACGTGCAGCTGTCATTTGCCTAACATACATACATGATCTTCCCAACCATCATTTGGTCTTCCCAACCAATAATGTTGATAGAATAGGTAAAGCAGAATAGCTCTCCCCATTCTGTGGATGAGATGCGAGCATAGCTACTGAGTAGTTCAAGGGCCCTTAGATAAGAGCTTATGTCTGGACTGGATTCTAGTTTCAGCTCTGGGTTCCAGTGCATAGTTGTGTTGTGCTGTAATGCAAGGACCCCCTCTACCTTACTTTAGGGGATTGAAATGTGTTAATCGGGCTCCTAGATTACCATGGGACTTTTTTTCATTTTCTCTTGTTTTTTTTCAGTCTCTTCACTGATAGGCTACCAGCTGTCACCTCCAGCTGCAATCTGTTGATATAAGTATTACTTCCCATGAGTTATATACTTAGAAACTAAATAAATAATCAAGGTTGTTAGAATTTAGTTTAAAATTTGAATAAATTGGCTTGAAATCAGACCAGAAAGTTCTCTTCTTTGAGTAAATTATATTTAATTTGTTTTTAAATTGGTGTATCCACTTCCTTCATACTTGAATTCAAGAAAGATGGTTTAGTATTATACAGATGTTTTAATCTCAAAAGAATCTTTTTGATTTGTGGATTTAAAAGCTTGGCCTATTTTTTTTTATCAGTAGACCATTCTACTAAGATAAAAGAAAATTCAGATTAAAAGACCACAATTTTAATTTTATAACAAAAATAAAAGCATGATTTTTATACCTTCTGAAAATTGCTAATATAAATGCTATTCTGCCTATGTATGTCATATTTTTATGAACAGTTGACAGATTTTAAAGATGAGAAAATCTAAGAAAAAATTTCAATATGATAAAGCAATATATTAAACTTAATGCATTTTATTTTAGAAGATAGAATATGACTATAAAATATAGGGAACTCAAATTTTAATAATATTAATTATGATGATTTTCAAAAACAAAATTACTTGATCTATAGGAGAAAATAATAAGGCTTGCATTATAACTTTCTTGAATATAACTACAGGAATATTTGTAAATTTAGAAGATAAAAACATTGAATTCTGTCAAAAGAGCAGCACTCCTAATAATAATCAGGCTAATAACAGTGATAGAATAATTCATTAGCTCAGTAATTTGTTGTCAAGGCTACCCAAGTAATTTGCTTTCCTTTAAAGTGTGAGTAGCAATTCCTGTCAAAGGACAATCAGGTTTTAGGGTGATAAAATAAAAATCAGGATATTTAGAGCAAGAGGATATAATGTTGAAATCTCATGCTGGCTACGCCAAGAGACTTCTCTATAAATACTTCAAAAAATATAAGGTTCCAGAATGATTCTGTTAATGAATGGGAAATGGGTTTGTTTATCTGATGGGCAGAAGCTAAGCCAAGCCAGATGAATATTAACAGGTACAAGATATTGCCTTAAATGTCTATTTCACCTTAATAAATATTTTCTTCTGGACCCCAGAAGCTGAAAATACTGACCTTTGATATGTCTTGCATTATGTATGACAAGACAGCAATGATAATGGAACAAAGAAATAAAAACTGCTTGCCAGAAAAATCAAGAACTTGGACCAGCTAAAATTGAGATCCTGGAATTGTGATACTGGAAGGAAAGATAATGACCTAAGAATAACAAAATAATAATTTTCTCTGATGGTCTGCTAAGCTCTTGATCCAAACCAACTGCCTGGGTCACTTATTTCATATTCAGAGTACTGCCCCCTCTTGATGAATAGTTTGTTGTGCACATGTGAGATGACATTTTCAAACTGCCTGAAAAAAATGCTGAACTCATTTGTTTTATGTCAAGGTTTTATATGTGAGATTATGAAATCTGGGATCTAGAGTGTAGCATATCTAGCATTAAGGATTATTTCACAATGAGTTCATTTATTTTGTTTTGTTATTAGAAGTTCACCTTTGGATTTAGATAATACAGTTGCAAACTCTGCATTTGTGTAGAATTTATGTATTTATGTGCTGGATTTAGGGCTAAAACAAAAAGAATTTTTTAAAGCTTTTTAAATAAAATAAATATTAATTAATGTTTTTCATTTCATTGCATGATAAAGACTCAGTGACTGTAAACTAATTTCTGGTCTAGTATTAATACTTCTGAAATACTACAGTATTTTTAGCTGGATCAAGGATGATGAATGTATAGGCATAATTTTTGTCCCATTGTAAAGGTTGGCTTTTCCACATCCTATTTTAAAAAAAAGAGTAATATGCAAATTGACCATCACTCTAACAAACAAGATGGCTGCCCCCATGTAGACACAAGATGGCCACCACAAGATGGCCAGCAGGGGAGGGCAGTTGGGAGGGACCAAGTCTGCAAAAGAGGGCATTTGTGGGTGATCAGGCCAGCAGGGGAGGGCAGTTGGGAGGGACCAGGCCGGCAGAAGAGGGAAATTGGTGGTGACCAGGCCTACAGGAAAGGGCAGTTGGGGGGGTGGTCCAAGCCTACAGGGGAGGGCAGTTAAGAGTGACCAGGCCTTCAGGGAGGGCAGTTAGGGGCAAATAGGCTGGCAGGGGAGCAGTTAGGCATCAATCAAGCTGTCAGGGGAGGAGTTAGGGGTGATCAGGCTGGCAGGCAGAAGCGGTTAGGGCAATCAGGAAGGTAGGCAGGGAGCCAGCAGTCTTGAATTGTGAGAGGGATGTCTGACTGCCTATTTAGGCCCGATCCTACTGGAATTGGGCCTACATGGGCAGTCGGACATCCCTTGAGGGGTTGCAGATTGGAGAGGGTGCAGGCTGGGCTGAGGGAACCCCTCCTCCCCTGTGCACAAATTTCATGCACCAGGCTTCTAGTCTATAATAAATAGAAGTGGATAAAACATCAGAGACATGAGTGGAGTGTTAA
>PVJN01033357.1:0-23378 GCA_004026805.1 Lasiurus borealis | reverse complement strand
GCTTATGGGCTCACCACACTCTTCATTACTTAAGTGTACAATTAATAGGTATGGACAAATAAGAGAATGAAAATAATGGCAATGAGCTGAGTATACACTATAATAGCTAACAGTACTCTGACCACTTCTATTAGGACATAGATGTAATGTTTACATCTTCATTATTTACTTAAGGACTTATGTAATACAGTGGTACCTCGAGATACGAGTTTAATTCATTCCGTAACCTTGAGACATGGGAAACTATGAGACGCTCGAGTCTCAGTAAACTGGTGGGTCATGTGCAGCCGGCCGATCCGCGTGATTACTTGTATCTCAAATGTTGCTCGTATTTCAAAGCAAAAATCTCTCGCTCAACGGCTTGTATCTCAAAAATCTTGTATGTTAGGGCACTCGTATCTCGAGGTACCACTGTAACTGGTTAATAACTTGGAAATATGTCTTCAAAATTGTTCTCTCTGAGAGTAGTCAATGAAAAGAAAAAAATGGCATTTGTAGGGCCAGTTAATTGTCAGATCAAATTAAACAATTAATATAGCATAATATAAATATAATAGCAAATAAAAGAATTTATTTTCCTCATGATGAAGGGAAAATACACTTTTCTAACTCTCTTCCAAGGTCATTAATAAACATGGGACCAGCATCAGTAATTACAATATCATGAATACTTAAATTTCCCTCATGCTGAGAAACCATGATAAGATTACAGCCAGCACACTGATTTTGCTACATGACTTTTCAACTAAAAAAACTCCAACCATCTTGCCTTAGAATGATCTGTTATGCTCTTCCATACCTGACAAAAAGAAAAATAAGAGAAATATTTGAAATTCCAGAATTTGCAGTTTGCACAAAACAGCCTCAAGAACCTGAAGCTTGTAGGTAATGCATTCATAATCCAGTAGTCAAAGCTACTATTTCTGGTATATCTCAATATATGCTCTCTGTTTTGTATTATTCTAGGTAATTCCTCTTTAACTTTAAGTTTTCTCAAATGTAGAAGTCATCTAAAAAAATAGAATGTGGATGAACATTGTGCGCAGCAATGGATATAGTAACTCCAGTGAAATTCAACTTCCTTTAGTTTAGAAAATTGCATAAACTCAGTTCTGCAGGATTATATAGAATAAAACATTGTAAGTGTATGTATAATACCACTACATTCTAATGCACAGGCCCATTCTAGCACAAATGCATATGTCCAAGTTATGTGCACTTTATGAGACAATGAAACTAAAAGT
This sequence comes from Lasiurus borealis, assembly GCA_004026805.1. Taxonomy (NCBI): domain Eukaryota; kingdom Metazoa; phylum Chordata; class Mammalia; order Chiroptera; family Vespertilionidae; genus Lasiurus; species Lasiurus borealis. The sequence goes on along the minus strand of PVJN01033357.1, from coordinate 22,134 downwards.
TTATCTTGAGTATCTTTGTATATGCCATCTTTTAATTTAATTGACTGTACCACCACACATTTATTATATACCAGTTTTTTAATTTATCTCATTATATGTTCTACCACAGCACCTAGTTTAAAAGCATATGGTAGGTACAAAGTACAGGAATATTAATGCCCCTTGTAATCACTCCCTCCAACCTGTTGTATTATCTAGCATTCCTTAGCTTGCTTCTTTTCTTGGAAGATACTTCTTCTGTGGACAAGGGTGACAAGAAAATTACTTAACAATAGAAAGTGATGGCAAGGACACCTAACCAATTAGAACAGATAGAGCCACAACTCTGTGGCAGAGTCCTGCAGGCCTCATGATGGGTAATGTTAACATTCTAATTGTCATTATGTAGCTGTAGTTCCAAGGATCTCTGTCAAGGAATTGGGGTAGCTGGGCCAGAGAGCACATTGAAGAGCTTAGGGTAGCTAGAAGTACTACCCAATACAGAAGTAATTCAGATTTTTATAATCCTTGTGCTAATGTAAGTATGGAATACCACCCCACCACAAATTTATCCATCTATATGACTTCAATTAACACAGTCCTCAGGTGACCAGCAAAACCACAGCTCTAGTATTAAAGCTCATTTTCAGTAATCTGTTAGAGTAAAAATAAGACCATGTCAATTGTTCACACTCAATAACTTCAAAATTTAGTGGATTCTCTTCCCTTTTAAACATAATCTTTTGACTGTTTCCCTCTCCTGTAAGGATATCGCCACTCATTCTGGCTCCCAGCCTCAAAACTTGAGCCATCTCTGACTTTATCCTCTCCCTCATCTGCAGCATCCTCATTGCCATCCAGTTTTATCAATTCTACATCAGAAATAGCTCTGTCATTCATCTTCTTTTTCATTTCTGTCACCATCGTAGTCCAGGTCCTTATACCTTTTGTTTATGTCATTGTGATAGACATGATTTCCCTCCCTCCTGCCGGACTCCCACTTCTAATTCATTGTTGAATGTAGGTAAGACTAGGATTACTTCCCTACCCAGCAGATTTGGCGATGCTGCATTGATCAAAAGCTTGCTTCAAATTTCTACACCTTAAATTTACCAATTGACCTTTTGAGCCTCATTTTGTACCCTCATTTACACACCCACATGTTCTCATCATTCTTTTAATCTATTTTTTTACTCTTTGGATTAAATTAATATTTTTCCTCCACCTCTATACCTTTGCTCATGCAACTCCCTCTTCCTGGAAAGCCCTCCCTGGCTCCCTTTTCTTCCTTCCCTATCAAAATCTCAGTGGTCTCCTTAAGGCTCACTCTCCTGAAGAATTCTTTCCCAATCACTGCAGATAAAATCAATCACTGTCCTAGCGGAGTATTTTTAATCTGTATTTATAGTGATCATATTATGCTTTATTATTTTGGTTCATAGATCAACAAGCTTTTTTATATTTAGAACTATGCCTAATGTTCAAATGTCTAACACAGTACTTTAGAGTATGTACTTATTAATATATGTAGAGCTATTTGCACCCCCCATCAAGACACAATGATTCGCAGTTTAGCATTTCCAAGTTGGGGCACTACACAACCTCTCTCTGAATCATTGTGTCAGTTACTACTTAGACACAAACTCCCCAATCAGTTGAGAAAAAATAGAATTCAAGTATTGTTAACTACCTCAGAGAAATATATACATTACATAAAAGTGCTTTGTTTTATTAGCAAAGTATTTACTCCAAAGAAAATTTGTAATCTATGTGATTAGACAAAAGACATAATTCAAAACTAAAAAATATTACTTCTGCAATTTTGCCTCATAGATATCTCATTTACAATTCTTTTGGCCTATACTCACTTCCTAAATTGAACTAAAATGCTGTGTAGTTAGAGTCTGCTTTCTAATATGGAAGGTTTATCAATGGAATTGAGTTGTTTCTATCAGGTGCAGCAGCAATTCAAGAAGCATCTAGAATTTAATTCTGCAGACATTTATTGAGAAGATATACTGGTGTAGGCACTGTGAGGGATAAACAAAGACAAAGGATGCCATGAAGAGAGCTGTGATCTCTTCGATGAGAATAAATTAAGGCCAGAACACATGAGAAACCCCATACTGAAAAACACTCTGAGACCTTTAGTTTGAATGGAGGTTCACATGAAAAACCTTGCAGGGAGCAAATTGAGATTTTCCTATTCATTGGAAAAATTAGTGTACTCATCCAACCTTTCTTGAGCACTCATTATGTGTCAGATAATGATACAATCACTGCCTACATGGAAATTGCTATTTTTCTAATCACTTTCCAATTCTATTTCATAAAATAAATTTAACAACTATGTATTTCTTGCGGCATATAGCATGGTGAAATAACTCACAGAGTTACACCTGTGAAGTCTAAAAGTATCATAGATATTCACCATTGTCCAGTGTGTAATTTGTGACATACCTTGTCCATAAAACAGAATCCAAAATTCTTTGTATTTCACACAAAGGTAACTTTACAAAATGCCTCCTCTCTTCTTATTTATTTCATATGAGAGATACCTGAATGCCCTAAATTATTTTTACCATCAATGATGCAATATTCAGCTTACAAATATTTTTCTCCACCTCAAGGAATACATTTATTTTATTTTTACATTTTGGCAACTGTTATCAACTGTTAGTGGAAATAACAAACTGTCATAATACCATACATCATTACCATGCTTGGCTTATTTAAGGATCAATGGTCCTTGATTAACAATTTCCTTCAGAATTTCCAATCCAGATGATTCATGCATATTTGAAACACATGGTAAATATTTCACTATAAAATAATTATATCAAATTGCACTTCTTTAATTAAATTCCTTGCTGTGTTTTATTGGGATGTGTATACAAAGCAGTTTGTATAGAATGCTAAATAAAAAGCAAGAGTTAATTTGGGGGGTTACCACCATAAAAGTACGTTATCTTTCATATCACAGCATTACTTATTATCAGCTTCACACATAGCACTTTGCCTTTGATTTACACAAACAACTGTAAATGTTTTATATATTTGTGAGGAAGTGAATGATATTAGACCATCAATCCATGGGGACTGCAAATCAGGGAAGAAAAAAAAAAGGCTATTACATTTCAGAAGCTGTTAAATCAGTTGTGCCCCCTGGCTGATTTTGTCAGCTATATTTGCTGTGGGTAAAACTGTTGATGCCTGGAATACTGGAGCGGCCCGAGAGTGTTGGAGAGTAAATAGCAGCAGAGTTGTAAACTGCACCACACATCTCACACTTAACCGAGTAAGCCCGGCTTATGCTTGCCTCTGAATAAATCCAACAGCTTTAAAAAGAGCAAGACAGAGAAATAAAGACAAGAGGAGGAGAAAATAAGGCAAAACTGGGCCCAGGCCTTCTGTCACTGCCTCTAGCTTTAGCCCCTTAGCAGCCTGCCAACAGGACACTGTTCTGCCAGTTGTAAATTTTAATTGGCCATCTGGGGAAAGCACAAACCACTGACTAGAGATTAATCAGCAAATTAACCCAGGCATAATACACATTTCCCACTGGACCAGAAGCCACTCTAGGCTGGGGCAGAGCAGCCTGGGATGCAGGAGAACTTGTGTAGAATGCCATTATTGCCTTACTGCCGACTGCCATGCAGGAGAACATCTTCCCAGAGCCCTGAAATTCCCTTCTGTGTGACCTTGTTAGTGCCCCTGATTTGTATGGCAGTGCAAAGAGCTTTTTTTTTCTTTCCGTGAAGTACTAAACACAGATGGCACAGGTACTGTGATTGCAGGGGAAAATGTTGATGAATCAGTGAAAGTGACAACTTTTCTCTAGTGGGCTATTCACTTGGTTTGCTAAAGAACCTGCAGGAAGAAACAATAGTGTACCTGGATTTTTACCAGCTCAGAGAATCACCAGAGAATCACATTTATTTAGCCAGTTTCTTGCCTGATACAGAAATACTTTTTCACCACCTCTGTACTGTAAGAAGAGATTTTTAAATAATAAACCCTCCTTCTTCAAGTCTGGGTCCTGAAAAACTAATGTAAAACAAATGTGCATCAATAGAGGACAGTATGGCCTCAACTCTTTCAACAAGTCTTCATCAACTCATGACCATGATGAGAGCTCAGACAGAGAAAAAGGATAATCCTAAATGAAGGGCATTTTAAGGTGATAAACATTGGACAGATAACTTGAAAGACTGGAAGAAAATGGGGAGTGGTCTTGATCTTGAGTGAGTGAAAAGACTGTGTGAAGGAAATAGTTTTCATAAATTTTGGAATAATAGAAATTGAAGGGCTGTGCTTTATTATAAACAAGGATCTTTAGGATACAGAATGTCAAAAAAACTCAGAGGTGATACTATAAACCCCAGATAAAAGACACATTGAATAAACTTGCTAGAAGAGGCCTAAAGGGAGATAAGAGGGTTCCAGGCCAGGGCAAATGAGTAAAGAATTAAGGTTTTCCATCTTGGTGACGGTTTCATCTCCAGAATTTAGCATGGAACATAATATAGTGAAATAAAGTAACTGAAAGGAGACATATCTAGCTTTAATAATATTATAAGCCATTGTTATATCAGCATGCCTACTATTGCCTTTTCTGACCACAGTCCGTGCTAAATCAACAGGAGACCATAGAATAAGTGTCCCTGCTCAAACCACTCAGAGGCTGACAAGAGAGAAACCTATGATATCACCTACTGGAAAAACGTGGCCAAAACATAGATGAGCTGGTCCAAGCAGATTCTTTTACTAGAAATGTATAAATGAGAAATTGGAAGATTCAGTTTATTAGCAATGGACTTGTAGCATAAAAGCTATGATACAAGAAAAGACAAAGTGGAAGGTCAATGACTTGTATGTGCAAGCAAAAAAGGGCAACATGCTGAAAGACAGGAGCAGAGCAGACTCGCTGGGAGGAGTGGCAGGAGTGAGGCAGGCAGCACCTCCAGACAGAGACTAACTTGTATCTCAGTTCCATCCATCGTATTTGAAACCTACCTCTACTTTTTTCCTGGCCTCTGATTTTATGTGATTTGGGTGAGTTTACACAGCATTCTGATCATTGCAACCAAAAGAACCTTGACCAGAACTACCATCAATGGTAATAGCACCATCATAAACCAATGGCCTGAGAAGACAAATACAACTAGTAATCGTTGCCCGCACCCCTTCCAGTAGTGCACAGTCCATAGGAACTCTGAAGCATTTTCAGAAATACAAGTCATGGTGGATTATTTTATATAGCTCTGCTCTGACCCACCGCTAAATCACACAGACCCACTCACCTGCCTCTGGCAAAATAGATAGATTTTTTTTTCTTTCACAACCAGGTATGGATTTCTTTCTGTTTTATTACATTATTGCAAGCAATGCTGCCTGCCAAACCTCATGCCCTTAAAATGAAATGGCTTCTGGCTGAGCACTGGATTATCTGTGACAGTAAATCAGTCAATGCGCACGGCCTAGAGAAAGAACTACAGCAGTTAAATAGATGTCTCTGGCTTCAGGTGGGGAAACCTTCGCTCATATACCCAACTCAGCTCCTAATAAGGCCTTCCAAAAAGATTTTATTTAAATAGTATTTTAAACTGCCCAGCAGTTTAGCGGAAGTTTTTATATGGGATATAAAGGTACAAAAAGAGAATAAGCAACAGTTCTGAATTAAACAGTGAGTGCAATAAATGGTAAAAAGCAAAATATTGGAGGTCTTTTAGCATTTGCTATATTCCAACAAAAATTTGTAAAAACCTTCACATGTCTGGTCTCTGCTCATTGTGTCTGACTCGAATGCTCTGGCTGTGTATACTGCCCACAGGAAATCATTCCTAACACAGCAGTTGCTAGAGAGTTTAGTCAGTATTTCCAGGGTGCACTGGTGGATGGATTTCTTTATGTTCGCTGGGAGAGTTATGATCTAAAGGTTAGAATAGGCTCAAATAATTCTGTTCAATTTTTGTGGACTCCTCTGAATTATTCCAAAGTCTTTCTGTCTAGCTTCAACTCTGTTCCCCTATTTTATATTATCTCAATTATATACATGAAAAATTTGGAAGAGATTATATTTACTCATGTATCAAGGCATTAGGGATTCTTGACAAGATATCTGAAGTACATAAGAACAGAATAGTATAATTATAATAATATGGATTGCTTGCTAGCATGCTAGTACATAGTTTTTCATGTATCATGTTTTAATGAAATAAAGATAAAAGAGAAATAATATTTTGAGTTTATATATTTCTTCTTTCTAAATATCTGAAAATAACTTGTGATCTTATTTTATCTTTATGGCTAAAAACACAATAGTTTCCTGGGGATGACTTCACACTATGTTGCAAAGATGTGAAAATGGAGTCAAGGAAATTGAATATGTAACAATGAGGTAAAAAAATGGAACATTAATTGACAAAAGTACCTATGACATGGTAATGATGTAAGCTCTGTTTAGGTATTTCATTTGCTTAAAAGAGTGATCTATAAGTTTCTTCACATCTGGTATTTACTCATTTGTGTCTGACTTCTCTCTCTCTCTCTCAACATAATATTTTGAGATCTGTGATCTATCTTTAGTCAGAAGTTGTTGTTGTTTTATTGCTGAGTAACAATATCATTTACATACCATAAATTTCATCTTTTAAGGTTTCGTATAGTATATTTACAACTTAGTGCAACTATCAATGTTATCTAATTCCAGCACATTTTTATCATTCATAAGAGAATCCCTAAATCTTGTCAAACCCTATTTTCCTTCCTTCAACCTTGAACAAACACAAATTCATAAAATACATGAAAAAATTGGAATTGTATTTACTTATTGGATTTAATTATCCTACACATGAAGTTAATTATTCTATACATCTACACAAATAGAAGAATAACATGCTAATTGGCTCTACCTTCACATCCAATCAGGAGTGAGTATGCAAATTAACCCAACAAAGCTGGTGGGTTAATTTGCATATGCAGGCACCGAGTGGCCTGGGACAGGGTGGGATGCTTGCATCATTGCTATGGCAATAACGCTGGCATTCTGCACTACCCCAGCCACTCTGGACCTCTGGGCATCCTGGGAAGGCGGAAAGACAGCTCTGGGTCAGAGCAGAAAGGCAGCTCCCACCAAATTGAGGGTGGTGCCAGCAGCCAGGGGAAGGAAGGCCCATTTTTGCATGAATCTTCATGCATCGGGCCTCTAGTTTCATATAAATACAGTCATACAAATTGTGATTATTTTGTCTGGCTTCTTTCACCTACCATAAGACCTTCAAGGTTTAATATGGATCAGCATATCATTTCTTTATAAAGCTGAAAAATACTGAAAAATATTATATTGTATGATGTACCACATTTTACTTTTCCATTAAAATCATAAACATTTAGCCACTATGTTTCCATTTATTGGCCATTATGAATAATGCTGTTATAAATTTTGTGTTTACATGGACATAAATTTTTACATGGACATGCACTCAGTTCTTTGGGGTTTATATCTAGGAGTGGAACTGCTAATCATATAGTATCTGTGCATTAACCTTTTGAGGAACTGCCAAACTTTCAAAACAGTTTGTCATTCTATATTTCCATCAACAATGTGTAACTGTTTCAATTTCTCCACATCCTTGCCAATACTTGTTCTTTTATAAATTTAATAAATCTTTGTTGTTCATATTATTACAATTTTTCCTCTCTTTTTTCCCCCATAACTCCCCTCCACTTGGCTGTCACCCTACCATCTGCCCTTACCTTGCCCCCATTGTCCTCATCCACAGGTGAAGGATTTTTGTCCAGTCTCTCCCCATCTTCTCCTCAGCCATTCCTCCCTGAGAAATGTCAGTCCACTCCCTTTCTATGCCCCTGATTCTATTATATTCACCAGTTTATTCTGTTCATAAGATTTTTAATTCACTTGATTTTTATATTTACTTGTTGATAGATATGTATTTGTTGTTCATGATTTTGATCTTTACCTTTTTATTCTTCTCCCTCTTCTAAAAGAAGACCTTTCCGAAATTTATATAATACTGGTTTAGTGTTAAAGAACTCCTTTAGCTTTTTCTTATCTGTGAAGCTCTTATCTGACCTTCAATTCTGAATGATAGCTTTGCTGGGTATAGTAACCTTGGTTGTAGGTTCTTGCTATTCATCACTTTGAATATTTCTTGCCACTCCCATCTGGCCTGCATAGTTTCTGTTGAGAAATCAGCTGACAATTGTATGGGTGCTCCCTTGTAGGTAATTAACTGTATTTCTCTTGCTGCTTTTAATAGTCTCTCTTTGTCTTTTGCTCTTGGCATTTTAATGATGATGTGTCTTGGTGTGGTCCTCTTTGAATTCCTTTTGTCTGGAGTTCTCTACACTTTCTGGACTTGTAAATCTATTTCTTTCACTGAGTGGGGAAAGTTTTCAGTCATTATTTCCTGAAATAGGTTTTCAGTATCTTGCTCTCTCTCTTCTTTTGGCACCCCCATAATTCTGATGTTAGTACACTTGAAGTTGTCCCAGAGGCTCCTTACACTATCTTCACATTTTTGGGTTCTTTTTTTCTTTTTGATTTTCCAGTTGAGTGTTTTGTGCTTCTTTGTATTTCAGATCTTTGACTTGATTCTTGCATTTTTTAGTCTGCTGTTAGATCTCTGTATATATTTTTTTTTATTTCAGTCAGTGTATGTTTAATTTCTAGTTGGTCCTTTTCATCTCCTCTTGGGTCTCATTAAATTTATCTATATTTTCTAGGAAATTCTTGAAAAACATTATAACTGTGGTTTTGATATCCAGTCCTTTACCTTTCTCCATTTCTTTCATTTGTGATCTGTTTCTTTGTCTCTGCATTTTCACTACTTCCCTGAGTTGGTAGAGTAGCTTTGTGTGCTAAGTATCCTATATGGCCCAGTAGCTCTGCCTCCCCAGTTACCTGAGGTGGATTCTCTTGATGCACCCCTTTGTGTACTGTGTGTGCAGTATTGTTGTAGTTAAGTCTTGATTGTCGTTGGTATCAGGTGGGGGAAATTAACCTCCAAGCAAATTGATTGTGTGGATCAACTGTGTCTATGCTGGGAGAACTTCTGTGCTGGAGTCAGCCTTATGAGACAAGACTTGAAAAATTGCAAAAGCCTCTGTGTTTGGCTTGGATGGGGCAGAGTTTCAGGGCTGAGACTTGGCTTTCTGTCAGCTCTGCCCTACACGGCCCCTAGTGTCCATCAGTAATTGCTGCAGCCTTGTCTGTGCACACACGTGCACGTCCCCAGACCTCTGCCTTTCCCATCTCGCCTGAGTTTCCACGGGCTCCAGGAACCCGTATGAGCTGGGTCCCCAGGGTCTCATCTGAAACTGGGGTTCAGTGCAGTTGGAAGTGGATTTCAGAGCAGTTGGGAAGTTTGATCTTCCTCCCACTAGAGAAAGCCAGTGGCACAATCAACAGTCAGTCTTCTCTGTGTGCACTGGCGCACGCTCCTCCAGACCTCTGCCTTTTGTGGCTGCCCCTAGTTTCCCTGAGTTTCTATGCACTCCTCACTTTTCATGACAGTCCATACTCCCCCGCATATGACTCTCACTCAGAACTGGGATTCAGTGCAGTTGGAACTGGAGTTCAGTGCAGTTGGGAATTTCTGTCTCCCTCCTGCTAGAGGAAGCCAGCCAGGCACTCTGCCCCCCGTCCTCTCCACATGCATGTATCCTCAATTTTTTGCAGCTTCTCTGAGTCTCTATGAGCCCCTCCCTTTTCTTCTCATTGTAGAATATCCACACAGCCAGCTTTCCTATGGTTCTGGGTGATGACAGTTTTATCTTTTAGCTGTAGTTTTGAAATAGTTGTGCAAGGCAGCAGATTAGGTGTTCACCTATGCCGTCATCTTGGTTTTGTTCTGTGCCAATACTTGTTATTGTCTGTCTTTTTTATTGTAGCCATCAAATACATATAAAGTGGTATCTCATTAAAGTTTTGATTTTCATTTCCCCAGTGACAAATAATGCTGACCTTTTTTTTTTGGCATATGATTATTGGCCATGTCTCTTTTGCCTTTTATTCTTCCATTATTGTCTCCTTTTTTTGTTAAGTATTTTTAAGTGTATTTTAAGTCCCCTCTTGTTTATTTTACTAAATTTTAAAATTTATTTTCTTGGTGGTGGCCCTAAAAACTACATTTACCATCTTTATTTATAACAATATAGTTTGGATTACTACTAACTTAATTTCAATAGTATACAAAACCTTTTCATTTTTATAGGTTCAACCTTCCTTTCTTTTGCTGTTATTATGATAAAAATTACATATTTATATATATATATGTTTTTAAATATATTTTTTATTGATTTTTCACAGAGAGGAAGGGAGAAGGATAGAAAATTAGAAACATCAATGAGAGAGAGACATCGATCAGCTGCCTCCTGCATGCCCCCTACCGGGGATGTGCCCACAAACAATGTACGTGCCCTTGACCAGAATCGAACCTGGGGCCTTTCAGTCCGCAGGCCGACACTATCCACTGAGCCAAACCGGTTTCGGCCATATTTATATTTTTGTGTCAATCAATGTCTATTTAAATATTGCTTTACTCAGTTTTCATATAAATCAAATTAATTCAAGTTTGTTTACATTTTTTTCTATTCTTCCTGATTTTGTTTGTCTATGAGAAGAACAAGGTATGTTAAAATGCCTGTGGGTTTGTGTATTTCTCCTGTTTGTTTCACTTACTTTTGCATTCTAAAGATGAAATAATTATTCCCAGTTTGCAGCAGGAAATGTTGTGATATAGTTCAGGGCTTTTCAATTCAGCCATGTCTGCCTCAATGTATCATAAGAATCTAAACTACCAACTTCAATGTTGAAACTGAAGTTGGGATTATTAAAAGAAAACCATAGCTCTCTTTGTTCTCCTTAGTATTTTGGGATGGATGCAGTTAAATTTATATTCATCCTCCCCATGAGAGAACACTAAACATTTATATGGAATGGTAAACTTGGCCATTTATTCTGCCATGCAATGAAACATAATTCTAATTTTAATGAATTTAGACTAAAATAACATACTAAATATCCTTAGGCCTTGTTACTACCATTGATTACCCAGAGGGTGATTTGATCTCATGTGAAAACTGCATTTTCTTATTGCCTCTCTGTCTTCATTATCCCTGACCGTCTGATACCTCCTGCCCAGGACTATGTAGAAGATGAGGACTACTAAACACACATGACTCAAAATTTATAAAGCTTATCTTCCAAACCAAAGCTCCCCACCTTCATTGCAATGAGAGTCATTGAGAATATAGAATTCCAGGAAATAATTTTATTCTTTTTTTTTTTTAATCCTCACCCAAGGATATTTTTCCATTTATTTTTGGAAAGAATGGAAGAGAGAGGGAAAGACAGTGATAAACATCAATGTGAGGGAAACACAATGATTAATTGCCTCCTGCACACACCCTGACTAGGGCCCAGGCCAGGGAGATGCCTGCAACTGAGGTCTGTGCTCTTGACCAGAATGAACCTGGCTGGGACCCTTCAGTCTGCAGGCCAACATTCTATCCACTGAGCCAAACCAGCTAAAGCCTTCACCAAGTTTAATGTTCTTTCATATGGCTTCATTGATGACTCCTTGAATATCTCTTTCTTAACTGGTGCTATCCTCATTTACTTGTTACTTCTCTGTTTACATTCACAGGCAAATCATCTCCTGTCCCATAGGTTTGCCTTTTAGTCCCCAATATTTTCTTTAATGCAGATATCTTCAGGGTTGCCATTCTTAATCTTCAACTAGATTAGGATTTTTTTTGTGTGTGTGTGTGGAAACAGAAACTACATCAATTATTTTAATAGAAAAAAAATAAGCAGAATTGCTAACTGGCTATTAGAAAATTTAAAAAAAAGGAGGACTTGAAGAAAAGGCTGTGGAACTGGGACGCAGATCTCTGATGAAAGAGCACTTCTCAGCTAGTGATGGTGTTTAAGAGCTTTAAGGAGAAATCCCACTGAACTCCGTCTTCTGAGGTTAAAGCTTGGTCTGGCTGATGCTGAGTTTTCTGAGAGGAAGGTAATGAGGCTGATTTTAATAGCATGGGAAAATTACAAACTACAATTAATTGCTACTTGTGGAATCAATTGTCACAGCCAGAGTGGAGAGCTATCACCTGACTGGAATTGGAAGAAAACAGGAAGGAACAAGTTCTCCAGCTCTCCAGATGTTGTCTAGTAGTACCTCTTTTGGCAAGATATAAAGGGGACCGACTGGCAAAGTATAAAGGAATTCAATTTCAGCATAAAAACACTGGTTGTAGGAGTATGGGTTTGAAGCTACAAGAGAGTAGTATACTAGTAATAATCATTATAGCCTAGACTTCAGCTACCAAACATCTTTATACACTCTTCTACAAAAACTTGATTTCAATTTAATGATGAACCACTTTATTTTTTACTTTAAAAAGGTATTTATTTATATGTTAAAAGATACTCTCAACCATTTTCAAAACAGATACCAAAAGTCACTATATTGCCCTGGCCAGCATGGCTCAGTTGGTGTCATCCCCTATACCAAAAGGTCACTAGTTTGATTCCAGGTCAGGGCATATGCCTGGGCTTGATCCCCCCAATAGGGGGTGTTCAGGAGGAAGTTGATTGATGTTTCTCTCTTTCTCTGTCTCTTCCTCTCTCTCTAAAATAAATAAAAACAAATGTTTTTAAAATCACTGAGAGATAGCTATGGCATTCACTCCTATCTCCAAACCCTAGGTCCCATGGTCAAACAATTATCATCCTAATATTTAAAAACTCTGAGTCCGAAACTACCAAAATGTTCAACCAACCGGAAGTCATTCCTGCAGTCATCACTGGGTCACTACAACAATCCAGGCTGCAGACACGGTGACCCAGCACTGACTGCTGAGGGAGTTCCAAATGAGGCCCAGAGAGAGGCCTGAAGAGATAAGGAGTGTCTGATATGATGATCAGCACTTGCCTCTCTCTTTAGCTCTAGGCCTGGTCAGCAGCCACGTCTCCATTTCTCTCCAGGCCTCCACCAGGGCTGCTGATCAGGCCTGCCTTTCTGATCAAGCCTCATTGATAGGCCTAGAGACGCTGACTGGCATAGAAACTGGCCAATCAGAACCAAATTGGCCAGTAGAGGAGGGCAGTGGGGGCAAGATCAGGCCTGCAAGTGAGGGCACTTGGGAGAAAAATCAGGCTGGCAGGAGAGAGCAATTGGGGACAAGATAAGGCTGGTAGGGGAGGGCAGTTGGGGGCAATCAGGCTGGCTGGGAGGACAGCAGGAGAGAGAATTTGGGGATGAGATCAGGCTGGCAGGGGAGGGCCATTGGGAGCAAGATCAGTCTGGCAGGGGTGGGCAGTTGAGAATAACCAGGCCAGCAGTGGGGGGCAGTTGGGGTGGGACCAGGTCTGCAGGGGAGGGCAGTTGGGGGCAATCAGGCTGGCAGGCAAGGGCAGTTAGGGGCCATCAGGCCAGCAATTGGGGGTGATTGGGCCAACAGGGGAGCAGTTAGATGTTAATCAGGCTGGCAGGGAAGTGGTTAGGGGGTGATCAGGCTGGTAGGCATAAGCAGTTTAGGGGCAATCAGGCAGGCAGACAGGCGAGTGGCTAGGAGCCAACAATCCCAGATTGTGAGAGGGATGTCCGACTGCCATTTTGGGCCCAATCCTGGGGCCCAAACAGGCAGGCGGACATCCCTCAAGGGGTCTCAGATTGGAGAGCGTGCAGTCTGGGCTGAGGGACACACACCCCCACACAGTGTACAAATTTTGTGGCCAGGCCTCTAGTGTAATCATAAAATTCCCTGGAAATTCTTAATCCAGAATAGTCTGTCACTGATATACCCCAAGGTCACAAGATGCCATAGCTACTGAAATAAAAGATTCTGATACCAAAACAAGGTAAAATGGTTACTTGATAAACTGCTATGCAGCATTCAAAATATATATTTTTTTAAAGAACATGTAAGCAAAACATAAGTAAATGTTTCAAAAAGTTAATTGAGGAGAACATTATATGTAGAAAAGTGAAGAAAGAGCAAAAGGAGAAAAAGAAAAAAGAAAGGGGAATGAAAAAGAATGTTTATAACAGAAGAAAGCACCTTCCAAAAATATAACAGGAGTTATCTCTGTTAAGAATTATTATGAGTAAACATATTCTCCGACTTCTCTAAATTTTACAAATTTTTAATAAAGGACCTATACTATTTTTATAGTTAAAAAATGCATATAAGTGAAGAAATTAAAGGTGCTCCAATGGGTGAGGCTATTTCCTTCATACAAGAAGATTCTCTAATCTCTTGGGAAAAAATTAGTTCCCTCTTAAAAGGGGAGGAAGTCCTATCTGTGTGATTTTTTGTTGTTGTGTTTTTTTTACAAATCCTATGTTTTTGTGTAACTTCTGTAAAGCCCTTAGACCAACCTCATCCTATCTAATAAAAGGGTAATATGCAAATTAATCATCACTCCATCACAAAGATGGCAGCACCCATAACCACAAGATGGTGGAACCTAGTCCCCCAGTCCTGGGGTGATAGCTGCTGAGAGCAGGCAGCATGAGCAGCCTGGCAGAATGCTTGCTTCATCATGCAGCAATGAAGCAAGTGTTCTGCCCCAGCCATAGAGGGCCTCTGGGCAGTGGGTGTGTGTGCAGAGCAGTGAGGGCGGGTCATTTGTGTCATTACCATGGTGACCAGGCAAGCTTCCCATCTGGCTGCGGAGTGGAGCAGCCAGGCCCCGCAGAGAGCAGAGAACCACAGGGAGTGGGCCTAAGCCATCAGAGTTCCCGGATTAGAGAGGGCTCCCTTGAGGGCTCCCAGATTGGAGAGGGTGCAGGTGGGGATGAGGGATCCACCCCCATGCACAAATTTCATGCACTGGGCCTCTAGTACTTGGATAAACATTCAATAAGTAAATAGAATTACACTTATTATTCTTTCATTATAAAATTCTAGTATCAAGAGTTTTGAAAGATTAATATTTTCTAGTACCATCAATTGAAATTATATCTTTTCTGAAGTTTTTCCTTAAACTAGATGGCAACAATAACAAAAATATCATTGATGACCATAGTTTTGGTAATCACATTCATTGATGTTGAAATGCTACTGTTGAATGAACCAATGAAGCACAGAAGCACAGAATGACCATGAGGTCACTGTGGTTTTGCATTTGTTCCATCTATATCTCCTTTCTATGAAAACAAAGAACCTATATGTCGAATAAGAAAAAATGTAATTTTCTGCAAAGGTTAATATCTGAAAGCTCCCCACCAGAAGTGGTGTAGGTATATATAAAATCTTATTTGTATTTAAGTGGAGTATATCTCAGTTTTTGGTGTAGCTAATTTAGTCCTAGCTGGCTTGAGCTATCATTCTGGTGGTCACTATGAGAAAAATAAAATACTTTATGAGGAAAAGCCAATGCAAGCTCTCCTTAAATTTTTATTAAAGTTTGGAAGACAAACCCTAGCTGGTGTGGCTCCGTGGATAGAACATCAGCCTGTGGAATGAAGGGACCCAGATTCAATTCTGGTCAAGGATACATGCCTGGGTTGGGGGCTCAATCCCCAGTAGGAGGTATGCAGGAGGCAGTTGATCAATGATTCTCTCTCATTATTGATATTTCTATCTCCCTCTCTCTTCCTCTCTGAAATCAATAATATTATATAGATAATATTACTGTATATATATTATTTATATATTATACACATCCTATCTACGAAACAGGTAATATGCAAATTAACTGTCACTCTGTGACAAATATGGCGGTACCCAGAGCCACAAATATGGTGGGGGGTGCCCATAGCCACAAAGATGGCAGTGTGGGCCGGAGCCTCAGGGCGGGTGGAGCAGGTGGGAGAATTGGCTTCCTACTTCCCGAGCAAAGAAGGAAGTCAAGCCTCCTGCATGCCCAGGCCTGCCGCTGAGGGAAACATGCAGGAAGTGCAGTGGGGAGACATGCGAGGAGTGAGTGAGGTTCTCTGTCTACAGGTTCCAAATCTGCTGTTGGTTCCTTTCACCTCTGATTCCCCTCCTCATAGGTATCCTCCATGCAAAAGTTGTTCATGCAAATATGTCATATCCTAATGAGTGAATCGTAAACCAAATGAGTATAACATCTAGGCAATCTAACTCCTGTTAGAAAATGGACCTGGGAAGAGGAATTTAGGAATCACAGAGCCATTGAGACTTCTCTGGAACTGTTGTCAAACACATGCCATCTGAGATCCTCCCAAACACCACCTGAGCTAACCCTGAGAACCAAGTTATTTTCAAGGCCCAAAGTTGATGGGGGTGAAGGGACAGGGGAGCAAAGCAAGCAGAGCAGCCAACTCAACCAAAGACGCAGAAGCCTAAGATAACGCAGAGAAATGTCCTGGCCACCAAGCTCTCCCGCAGATGTGGTGCCCACACCCAGCTGGGTGGAGGAGGTGTGTACAGGCAGAATTTAAGGCCACCTGCAGGAGGGAAAGTCAAAGCATGCCTATGGATTTTTTGTACCTGTCCCACAGTCGAGAAGCAAAGTCAGAATTAAGAAGCGAACTCTTACCTCAGCAGTGGGGCTGCGTGCCCCTGCCAGGCTGACACCCCAGCCCAGGCTGCCGCTGACAGGGAATTGTGCGGTGGGGGTGCATGTCCCTGCCTGGCTGAGACCCCAGCCCAGGCTGCTGCTGCTCACAGGGTATCATGCAGTGGGGGCGCACGCACCTCTCAGGCTGGAAACCCCAGGCTGCCACTGCTGGGAGGGGATCATGCCTTAGGGAGTGAATTTGGTTTTGTTTTTTATAAAGGGTCGGGATGGCCTCTAGGCAGCATTCTGTCAGGTTGCTTATTCGGTAGGCTCTCAGCAGCAGCCCTCCCTGAGACTGGGAGACTACAGCAGGGCTGAGAGGACTGATCACTACCATCTTGTGGCTATGGGTGCTGCCATTTTTGTCACAAGTGATGGTTGATTTGCATATTACTCTTTTATTAAAACCAAGATAGATAGATAGATAGATAGATAGATAGATAGATAGATAGATAGATAAAAGTTTGGAAGACAAGATTATAATAGGCTTCTTCTTGCTACATAAAGAAAGAGAAAGTATCTTAATAGCCCCAAATACTCAAATCAGTGCTATAAGTAGCAAACTTAAATCAGTGTTCATATGGGGAGGGAAATTAGTGATAATTATATCCAACACTAATCCTTTTCCAAAGGAATGTTTTATTCTCAGTGACATAATTTAATATCTGAATAGAAGTATGATTACATAAGGTATATAAATGTTGAATCATTATGTTGTATACCTGAAACTAATATAATGTATGTTGATTATACTTTAATAAAACAAAGAGAAGTTTGGTTTACATTTTTGTCTTATTCTTGATAATGTAATTTAGGACACAAGCTTGTTGACCTCTGTGAGTTATTTCTACTGGATATCATATTCTTCCATGTCCTTTGAAGACTTGAGTACTTATGGGAAGAGTCTGAATTTGTGTAGAGATAAGTTAAGCTAGTACATTTCAAGCCAATAAATTTCCTCCTTGGATAGAAGAAGGATGTAAATTCCATGACTTTGTCATTGTAAAGACTCATGAATATGCCATTGTGATAATGTACCCCCTTTTTGTTGAAGAAACACAAGATTTAATATGTGCATTTAAATATATGTATATGCATATATGTATGTATATATATATATATATATATATATATACATACATACATATATAGTACAATAAATATATTTATTTATTTATTTCTCTATCTGGTTATTTCATTTTTTAAACCATCTAACAATAGTTTGATTAAAATTGTTGACCTAATTTGAAAATACTGAACTTTAGCCCCCAAAATAGTTATGAATTAGACATATATTTTGTTTTAATTATATTATTTACTTGTCTTTATTAAGTAATAATAAATCAAAATAAACCACAAAGTGCTTGTATAGTTAAACATTTTTAATGAATAATGAACTAATAATATTCCAAAGTAAAGAATGGTTCAGGAGGATTTTCTTTGAGCAACAGGAACAGAGAGAGAAACCAATATGCCTATCTGTCAGAATAAAGCAATTTTATATATTTTAAAATATATTTTTATTTGATTTCAGAGAGAAAGGGAGAGGGAAAGAAAAAGAAACATTAATGATGAGACAGAATCATCCATTGGCTGCCTCTACACATCCCCTACTGGGGATCAAGCCCACAACCAGAGTATATGTCCTAACCAGAAATCGAACCATATAACCTCTTGGTTCCTGGGTCAGTGCTCAACTACTGTGCCACACCCAGCTGGCCAGAATGAAGCAACCTCATATTCTCATTCACTAACTCAGTCTATGATTAAGTAAGAAGGAACAATTTATCCAAAGTGATACATTTTTTTATGTTAACTTTTATAAATAAAAAGACTTCATAATTGAGAAATATTAAAAAGGGTTAAATATCTTGCTCTATTTTATATTTTAAAATAAAAACTCCTTTAAATGAAAGTTGTTTAAAAAAAACAAAAACACTGGCACCAAACATCTGCTTCTTCAGCTGATCTGCAGCTGAGTAAAGCGGGGATAAAAACACCAACTTTGCACAAAAATAACATTAAAATATATATTTTTAAAAAGCCTCTATCTCTCTTAAAAATTTCATGCATGCAGTGAAAAAAAATAAGCAAGTGAAAATACCCCAAGTTATAAGAAGTGAAGAAAAGGACAAATTTAAAAGGTGAAATGCCAACAAGAGCAGTATGGTTAATTTTAATGAATGGAATAGAATAAAATTTCAAATAAGAAAACTAAAACAGCCCTGGCCATTGTGGCTCAGTTGGTTGAGGGTTGGATTCCCCAACAGGGCATGTGCCCGGATTGTGTGGTCAATCCCCAGTAGGGATCATGCAGAAAGCAGTTAACCAATGTTTCCCTCACTCTCCTTTCCTCTCTCTGTAAATCAAGATTTAAACCATTTTTAAAAACATTAAAACAAACTGCAAAATTGTTGTATCAAGTAAGCTGATTAAACCTAACTGTTCATTTTTGTGCACTTTAAAATAAATAAATGACTAAAGAACTTGTTCAAATTAGAATGCCATGTATGTCCTAATCAAAATATTCTAACCCAACTGGACCTGAGCTAAAACTTTATTTATCTAGTCACTTAATTTGAGGAAGAAAGTAGTTAATGACCCACTGTAAACAAAGTAAAATAGATGGTTGAAAGTATTTTTTCATAATTTAACCAGATGTTTTGTCATCTGAGAGATGTTGTATTAAACAGAATAGTAGTTCTAATAGGACCTCTATTGATCTAACCTGTTTAAGTCCATGGTAAAAGTAAATGCAATATAAACCAGGAAAGAGATCCAGAAGATTATGGACAAGTAATTGAGTACCAATATAACATTAGCTTTAAAAAGCTTCTATCCACAAGACTATAACCGACAATCAGGCATCATTATCCCTGAAGAAATTGAGGACATTGGTCAAAATGCTCACGTCACTGAGGGATAAAGGGGTGTACTCTCTAAGTCATTGCAGCCATGTTTGTTCTGTTTACATGACCATTGCCTCTAGGCATCATCATTCTTTTACACAAAGTAGTTAAGGAACAGATATTTTACAAGGTGATATTATACTTCATGTAACTTACTAAAATATTAATCAACATTTCCTACTCATGATAACCATATATTTTCTAATTCTAATTTTAAACTGCTAATTTTATTTGCTTCATAATAAAATGAGTAGTCTGAATTTAAGAACACACACACATTTTAATACAGCTATAAGAAAAGAACTTTTACTTCCTTTTCCTCATTAACTTTTTTTTTAGAAGCAAAAATGAAAACTACCAGTCATGCCAAGCAGAGAAATTTAAAGATCAATGGCATGGATTATAGAGCTCTTGAAAGAATGGTCTATGGAAATATTGCATCCCATTGCTACATTTTCAGTGAATGGGATGGATCTCAAGCCCTTCAGAGACTAGTATAATCCCTTCAAATCTTGAAAGATTTGAATAATAGCTGTAAGTATTACTGGTGTTAGGTAAATTTAATTTGATAATTATATAAAGATATAATTTTATGTAACTGTGCTTTCAAAAAAAACAGTGAAAGAAATAAAAAAGTTATAATAGATTTCATCAGGTCATGTGATAAAGTGAAAAGACAGCTTGCATATTAAAGAGACTTCAGGGAAGTGTTGAGAATGAGAATAAAAAAATAGTTCAGCCCTAGCCAGTTTGGTTCAGTGGATAGAGCATTGGCCTTCAAACTGAAGGGTCCCAGGTTCGACTCCAGTCAAAGGCACGTACCTCAGTTGCAAGCTCCTCCCTGGCCTGAGCCCTGGCCAGGGTATGTGCCCAAGGCAACCAACCAATGTGTTTCTCTCACATGGACATGGATATTTCTCTCTGTCTTTCCCTCTCTCTTCCACTCTCTCCAATCAATCTTCCACTATCTCTAAAAATCAATGGAAAAATATCCTCAGGTGAGAATTTTTAAAAAAAGTCCAATGGAGGGGTCAAATGGAAAATAGACATAGGAACTGTGTCAAACAAAGCAAAGCATTGAATGGCTATCCTGCTTGTGTGGCTCAGTGGTTGAGTGTTGACCTATGAACCATGAGGTCAGAGTTCAATTCCCAGTCAGGGTATATGCCTGGATTTCAGGCTCAATCCCCAATGTGGGGTATATAGGAGGCAGCCTATGAATGATTCTTTCTCATCATTGATGTTTCTATCTCCCTCTTTCCTTCTCCCTTCCTTTCTGAAATCAATAAAATTATTTTTTAAAAGAATAATTGAATGGCATCAGGCATTAGTGATATTAAATATGCTTAGGAGACGTATTTGTTGAGATAGATATCAATCTGATTGTGAGCCATGACAACACATATGTATCTGGGCTGCTTTGCTGTCATGATATAGTGTTTAGAAATAAGGTACCAGACTCTACAGATTCAAATCCCAGTGTAGCCACATATTTTCTGTGTGACATAGATGTCACCTACTTTCCCTCAGACTTCATATATGCATTTGTAAAATGAAAATAATATCATTGTCTGTTTCTGAAGGTTTTAATGTGGATTAAATGAATTATATATAATTATATGTCAGGCGTTCTAAACAGTGGCATTAATGTGTATATGTGTACTATCAAGCCTTTAGAGATAAGACAGTAATATTTGTGAACAATGTTATATTATTAGTCAATGAGCCTACCAATTAATCACAAGTATTTACTGAGCAACTACAATGAGCTGCAGATTTACAGAGATTTCAAAATGGGCAAACAACCATGTATAAATCTGAATTTGGGTTTTTTGGCTAATTAGCACAGCAAACATGAACTGAAAAAAAAAAAAAAACTACTGCAAAAATTTAAGAAGCTCTACCCCAAACCCATATTTAGTTAATTCAAGATATGCTTTATAATGATAAACTAGTCCCCATTGACTCTAACATGACAAATGATTAGCTATAATCATAACATTCAGATGACCAGCCAAGTCCATGCTAGCCAGTCCTGCCCCTGCCACAGGTCGCCCTCTGTGTGTGAGGTGACCAGCAGGGTGGGGACCTTGGCTTCATGCCACCTGCATTCCCCACCACCCACCTCCAGTTCCCCATTCACCATCAGACTATAGGAGCCTGCCAGTTGGAGAAAGAGACCAAGAGGTGGTCAGTGCACCTCATAGTGACTGGTCAAGCGGTTGTTTTGGTCTTTCTGGATTAGGGTCAATTTGCATATTATACTTTTATTATATAGGATAGGATAACACTCCTCTTTCCTGAACCTTCAGTTTGACAATGTAGTAAATATTCAATTGTGTACAGATCTTTAATACAAACATAAGCCATTTTAATAGAGATCCTCAAAAGTCTAATTTAAAGCATTATAAAATCCTTTGAGAGTAAAAACATTGATTTTCTTTGGAAATATATATTTAAATAAGTATAATAACAACTTTATAATAATGCCTTGAGCATACACTCCTTGTCTGTGGTTGCACTAAAAATATTTATTTATATTGTTTTTTAAAATATATTTTATTGATTTTTTACAGAGAGAAAGGGAGAGGGATAGAGAGTTAGAAACACCGATGAGAGAGAAACATCAATCAGCTGCCTCCTGCACGCCCCTCACCGAGGATGTGCCCACAACCAAGGTACAAG
>PVJN01033356.1:0-23492 GCA_004026805.1 Lasiurus borealis | reverse complement strand
CTAGCTGCAGCTTTCTCAATGGGGATCAGGCGCTGATCCTGGTGATCAAATGAGACCTTGCACTGGGGACACAACAGCTCCATGTTTTTCTCACAGAACAGGTTCAGAACCTCGTTGTGCTTTCCACACAGGGGCATTTCTTCCTGAAATTTCCTCTGTCTCCCTGAGATGGAGATCTGCTGAACAATTTCAGTCATGTGACATAATTGGGTATTTCTCTTCAAGCTCCTGTCAGGGCAGTGGTGGAGGCAGACAGGACAGGGAAAGGTGCCCTGTAGTCCTTTCCAGCACTGGTGGATGCAGGGGAGACAGAAGTTGTGCCCACACTCAGTGGTCACTGGGTCTCTCAGGTGATCCAAGCAGATGGGGCAGCTCGCCTCTGCCTGGAGTTTGGCCAAGGAAATTGCAAAGTCCATTGTGCACTGAGGGTGTCTATTGAAAGGTCTTTCTTCAGTCCGTGTGATCCTGCAGGAGTGAGGAAAAGTGAGAAGCTGAGGTCTGCTCAGGTATCCCTCTCTGGGCACTAGGATCTTCCAAAAGGGTTTCAGTGGACAGCGGACGTCCAGTCTTCCTATACTAGTAAGCTTCTCTTGTATGTAATGACAAGCTCCCAAAGTGAAGACCAGATGTGGACACTGGTAAAAAACCAAGCAACATGCAAGTCATAAGTGGTTTCTGTGGAAGAACAAACAGATAACACCAGCATTAACCTTCCCTTCCTATATGAACAATATGTCAGGTAGACCAAATCATTTATCATGACAACTAGAGGACTGATGCACAAAATTTGGGCAAGAGTAGGCCTTCATTCACCTGGTTACCAATACCAACTTCCCTCTGGCACCCGGAACCCAGGCTTCTCTCCTCTGGCTGCCAGCTGGCACCAGGTCTCCCGGCTGGCTACCCTCTGGCCTCTCCTTCCTAAAGGAAGACTTCTGGAAGAAATCCATTCTAATTATCATATCAACCTTTTATTATTATAGATATTTAAGGAGGAGTTAGAAGTAAAGTCAATTTTTCAACTTAAAAGGAATTAGTCAATCTAGGCAAATTTATCATTGGTCTCAATCATCACGAAAAAAAGTGACCTTGTGCTTTGGAGAAGAGAGAAGGATTTGTAAGCCCAGGAGTGAGGTCCTGCCTATATGATGCTGCCTCTGTGCAGAGACCCCAGGTAAAGCACCATGCACATACGTGACCAGGAGGCAAAACCCTGGTTTTGGGGAATGACAAGGAAGGAGGATACATTCAACTCAAAGTCATTGGCAGGACAGCAGTGAGATATCTCACTTCAATGCCAAAATAAAAAGACACATCAGGAAACCCAAACAATCATGTTGTCTAAAATGGGAGATTCACTTCAAGTCAAAATAAAAACACACATCAAGAAACCCAAACAATCATGTTGTCTAAGATGGGAGTTCCAATGAACTCGCTCAGATTTCACTTAGAGGGTCAGAGAATGGCTGATAATCACACTTCAAGAGAACTGGAAATGGAGGAGGAAGATTTGACAGAAGTTTTCAGAAACAACAGGGACATTTAATGATTTAGATATGTATTTCTTTTCGCTCAATCTTTTCTTACTTTTAGAAATAGTTCCTTTGTAATTGAGTGTTCAAATTGAAATTGGTAAGTGACCCTCCCCACTTGTCTCTTTAAAATCTTTGGTAATTTGAATTCTAGTGCCCATTATTCATTATTGTTTGTTTTCATTGTGCTGAGTTTGGGAGATCAAGCCTCAGCCTCCTTCATATTGCCCTCTCCTTTTGCAATATGTGTAAGCACAAGGAGAACACCCATTTTAGGACTGTACATTTTGAGGCTTGTGATAAATGAGGTGGATCAATGCAAGTGTTCGTTATACTTTTAATTGGCCCGGAAGTTCTAGCATGTGATTGCCTCACACCGAAGCCATGGCTTTCAGTGGGAGTTGGGAATTTTTCAGTGAACTGAAACTGTGAAATTATGACCTTTCATGAGCTTGAAGCTACTTTCAAAATCCGAAGGTCTGGACCAAAGAAAGGAATATCAGATTAAAATCAAAGTGACAGCCAAAACTGGTTTGGCTGAGTGGATAGAGCATTGACCTGTGGACTGAAAGGTCCCAGGTTCAATTCCAGTCAAGGGCATGTACCTTGGTTGGGGGCACATCCCCAGTAGGGTGTGTGCAAGAGGCAGCTGATGGATGTTTCTCTCTCATCGATGTTTCTATCTCTCTTCTTTTTTTTTTTAAATATATTTTATTGATTCTCTACAGAGAAGGGAGAGGGATAGAGAGACAGAAACATTGATGAGAGAGAGATACATTGATCAGCTGCCTCCTGCACAGCCCCCACTGGGTACGTTACTGAAACCAAGGCACATGCTCCTGACCAGAATCGAATCTGGGACCTTTCAATCTGCAGGCCGATGCTTTATTCACTTATACAAACCGGTTTCAGAAAATCTCTCTTTCTCTCTGTAAAAAATCAATAAAATATATTTTAAAAAATAAAGATAAAATAAAAATTAAGATGACAGATAAGGTGAGAGTAAAGACTAATACCAAATATGGCTTCACTGAAGATGAAGCATTTCAATACTAAAGAAAAATCTTGTCAGAAGATCGCAGAAAAGTTTTAATTTTCACCAGCATTTAACAGGTATTCATGCAGAGGTGTGTGCAACAGAACACTGCTTTTTTTAAATTTTATTTGTACATTTCAGCCTGGGATATGATATGGTACATCAGCTTAATTAAAGTAAACAAAATATCTGGGGGAAATGTGATCTCAGTTAGGTAGCTCAGTTGGCTGGAGCATGATGCAAATGTGTCAACATTTCATGTTCAATTCATGCCCAGAGCCCATGCAATAATCAAGTCATGAATGCAAAAAGAGTGGAACAATTGATCTCTCTCTCTCTCTCTTTATCCCCCTCATTCCATTACTCTAAAAGCCATTTAATAAAAAATATATGTATATATACATATTTTCTAAAAAGTAGCTGGTGTGTCTCAGTTGGAGTGTTCTCCCATGCACCACAAGGCCACCAGTTCCATTTGGGATTGTGTTATGTAAGATAGCAACTAATTTAGGTATCTGTCTCACATTGATGTTTTTCTGGTGTTCTCTCTCATTCTAATAAAAAGGCAATATGCAAATTAACCATCACTCCATCACAAAGATGGAGGCACTCAGTTCTCTCAGACCCTTCAGAGTCACTCAGTCTCAGGAGGGAAGCCACTGAGAGCAGGCAGTGAATGGCCTGGCAGAATGCTTTCTTCTTTGCCAGGGCAAAGAGACAAGCATTCTGTTCCCAGCTGCTGACAGGCCTCTGGCCAGGCCAGGGGCATGGAACACTTGCGATGTGGAGAGCCTCTGAACAGCAGGCACAGAGTGGCCAGGCCCTGCAGAGAGCTACTGGCCCATGGATTCCTATGCAGGGCTACTAGTACATATATTAGTATCTATAATACAGCTCTTGGGGGAACTAGAGTATCCCATTATTTGTGAGGAAGTTTTGCCAGATAAATGAATGTAGATCTCATCAGAGTTCCAAACCACCTATTTACAAACAATATAAGAGATTGAGAAAACTGTTTGAAATAATCTGGTCAATTTAACCTGTCAATTTTATTGGGCTACAGGATAGCCAGATAGCAGCTGAAACACTAATTCTGGATGTGACTGTGACTATGAGGAGATTTCTGGGAGAGATTAGTACTTGAATCTGTGGATGAGCAAAGCGGACAGCCTACACATGTCCACATCCACTCTACTGAGGGCCTGAAGAGAACAAGCACCTGGGAAGGCTGAATTCATTCTGTGAAACTCAATACGCCAGTACATCCACCTCTTGTCTTGGGTACACCTGGTTCTCAGACTCACACTGACATCTGTACCATCTGTTTTCTGACTCAGGCCTTCAAGTACACAATAGTGTAGTTAACTAAAAGCTATACAAGTCAGTTATTATGTGTGTACTATATAAATCTAATTTCATTTCATTTTGAAATATTTGATCAAAATTCATTTGGAAATTGGATATTTGAAGATTAAAAAAACCTTGTTGATAATTGTGGTAATGAATGGCATTAGTGGTATGTAAATTTCCCTGGCCAGTCAGTCCCAATATTCCAAGGTTTCAGATTAAATCCAAGGTCAGAGCGCTTACAAGAAACAACCAATAAGTGCATGACTGAATGGAACCACAAATCAATGTCTCTTTCTCGTTCCTAATCTCTCTCCTCTCTCTGCCTTGCCCCATCCTCTCACTCTTTATAAGAAAATTAGTTGAAAAAATAAGAAAGTAATTTTTAAAATTTTGATGCAGAAATATGTTAATTAAGAATCTCTTTTAGAAATATATAATGAAAAATTTACAAGTAAACTCAGAGATATCCTGCCCAGAAAAGGCAAAAGCTTAGTTCAATTATAGAGAGAAGTTGCAAAAAGACTAATTATAGAACATGGGTTCTTAATGAGTTCCTAACATTTTCTCTCCTATTCTGAATACTTAGAATACTCTGTATTTTATTTTTTAAAAACTTAACCAAAAAACAAAACAAAAAAAGAAAACAAAAAAAATAAATAAAAACTGAAGAAAACCTAACCATTTAAATTCCACTTCAGAGTTTCTCTGCTTTCTTCTACCCAAGATATCTCTTACTCCCTTTCTTAAGCTTCATCCATTTCCCTTCATCTCAGAGCTCTCAGTTCTACCTCATCGCCTTTCTCCCTCACAGTTCTTTTAAGCTGATCCCCTTTCTTCACTCCAAATCCATCATCTGCTACTGTTATCACATCTCATCCTCATGCAACAAATCTCCCATAATGAGATAAATTGAGATTGAGAAAAGAACAAGGCTGGCATTAAAGTTCCATCTGCTTGTAGGTATGTGGGCTATATTTCAGGTGTGATCTCAGTCTACCTAAATTATTGAGGGTGGGTTGTTTCGATAATCTGTTCCTCCAGAGACAGAGGCAACCAGGAAAATAGCACTCAGTTTCCCTTTCAGTTTGGTGTGACCATACACATCAACTTAGGTAAACCTGTTGGAACTTTTGGTTTTATTTATTATTTTTAATACAGTATATTTTTATTGATTTCAGAGAGAAAAAATGAAGAGAGAGAGTGAGAGGAGAGAGAGACAGAGAGAGAGAGAGAGAGAGAGAGAGAGAGAGAGAGAGAGAGAGAAACATCAGTGATGAAATAGAATAATTTATTGGCTGTCCCCTAGAGGCTGGAACTGGAGACAGAGTGTGTAACCTGGGCATATGCCCAAGACCAAAATCAAGTCCAGGTGCTCTATAGGCTGAGACAAGCCAACTAGGGCAGAACCTCTGGTTTTAAACAAAAATATTTGACAACAGTCACTAAGACATTCTCCAAGTGGATTCCCACAGGCAGCTTCAGACCAGTACTTCAGGGCCCTTTGTACGTGCAGGTAGATCACCCCTTAGCTCAGATTGTGGTCCTGGTATTTATTTATAGCAGCATTTTGATGAGGTAGGACAGGGCTGACAGACACCAGCAATAATGAAAGCATATGTCTTAAAATAACCTGAATCAAAGTGATCATTGTCTTATGAGGTAAAGTCAAGGCCCTGCTAGAGTAGCCACCCAGAAAGCCAAGGGTGGGGAGTAATACCTCCATGGTTCTCAGTTTCATCCCGACTTCCAGCTTACCTGGAGTCTGCTCCTTTGAGTGAATCCCTGAAGTGTGTCTCCAAGCAGAGTCTCTGAAGCCAGTCTCCTTCCAGTTAAAATGCCTACTAATGCGACTCTGGTCTATATATACCAGTAGGAGGATGAATCTCTTTAAGACCTCGCCCACCAAAGACTCCTCCCTGAAGGTGGATCACATGAGCAAGGGTGGGAGTAAGAGGATGTTCAGAAGTCTGGTTGATGGGATCTCCTCCTATACCTGCAGGTTAGGGCAGACTAATCTTGTTAATATGCATAATCTGTTTTGCACCTTTGTAATCCTCAATTGAACTCCTTAACACCCTTTAATCCCATTTGGATGAGGAAGGAACTAAAAATAAAAGTAGCTGAAAGAGGTTTGGCTAAGTGGATAGAGTGTCTGCCTTTGGACTTAAAGGTACCAGGTTAAATTCTGGTCAAGTGCATGTATCCTGGTTGTGGGCACATCCCCAGTGGGGGCGTGCAGGAGGCAGCTGACCAATGTCTCTCTCTCATCGATGTTTCTAGCTCTCTATCTCTCTCCCTTCCTCTCTGTAAAATATCAATAAAATATAATTTAAAATAAAATAAAACCTTTCCCAGCTGATTTGGTCCCGTAGTCAGAACATTCGCCTTTGGACTGAAATGTTCCCAGGTTAGATTCCAGTCAAGGGCACATACCCAAGTGGCAGGCTCAATCCCTAGTAGGGGCATGTGCAGGAGGCAGCTGATCAATGATTCTCTCTTATTGATGTTTCTATCTCCTCTCCATCCCTCTCTGAAATCAATAAAAATATATTTCAATAGTATTAAATATGAAATGTTTGCTTCCTTTCGAATGTGGGCCTGCATAATGGCACCAGAAAACAAGGGTAAGAAAGAAGAAGGGTCTTTCTGCCATCAAGGAGGTAGTGACCAGAGAACACACCATCAACATCACAAGTGCCTCTGTGGAGTGGGTTTCAAGCAATACATGAAATATATGTGCATGTGGGTGTGAAAACAAAACAAAAATCTGTAGAATTTTTCTCTCTCTCAGCTCATTTCTTTAATAAGGAGACACAGCTCATTACAAAATAACTATTTGACAAGATCAGAAGAGAACAAGGGGCCACATAAGTGGTGAGAGCATCACCAGGCAGGTTGTGGGGGAGGAGCAGGGACAGGTTTCACAAGTGTTCTGTGAGGAAGGTGGTCCCGGTGGGGCCGGGGCCCCGTGTGCTCACACCATGAAAGGAAGCGCCCACCTGGCTCCCGTGTTCAGTCTGACACCTGCCTGATGCTCAGGCCCCACCTGCCCTTCCACATTTGTCTCTGCCCAGACCTCCAGGAGCTCCCAGGAGCCTGTGCCCTACTGGACTGGGCCAGGGCTGTGGGTGGGCTGGGAGCTGTGTGATCCCCATCTAGACCTGCCCTCTAGTCTCCAAGGGGCCCTACAGCCTCAGGTGCCCTCAGTCAGACTGCAGGACAGGCAATAGGAAGAGCGGGTCCCCCTCATTGGTCATCCAGACCTGACCCAAAGTGGGAAGTGAGCACCCTCCACCTGAGCCCCCCGCCTGGCTGCACATGAACGGCCAGGTGCCTGGACAGGCCCCCTAAGGGGTGCCCAGAGTGGCCCGTCCACCATGGGTGCAGAAGGGGGCAGCTTGCAGGCCCCACCAAACCCTGGACACCTTTGACCTCCCCACACAGGCTGAGCAGGAGGAAGCAGCGAGTGGGGAGCCCTTCATGGGTGGTCAGGAACCACGGGGGTGGGGCTCCCTGGGGAGCAAGGCCAGGTTCCTATGGGGGCCCCTATATGGCTTGTCAGTTAGTTCACACATTGGATGGGGGCCCACCACACACACGAACACCAGACAGCAGACTGGACACAGCACGGTCAGAGGTCAGCCTTGTGGACAGAGGGAACCCCGGCAGGAGGGGCCTCAGGCGCTAGCAACCCCAGGACAGGCCTGGCAATGGGGTTGTGGAAGGGGAGTTGACAGACTTCTGGAGGGCTGTATTTCAGGTGTGATCTCACTCTGCCTAAATTATTGAGGGTGGCTTTTTTGGGTAACGCCACCCACACTGGTGACAACTTTTACACATAATTCTGGGCCTTGTGCTGTTCGCAGGAAGACAGGCATGTGGGATGAGGTTCTGTCAGGCGTCTAAGGGAACTGGTCAGTTACTGACAACTATACCCATGAGGGGCTGGGGGCGGGGGGCGCAGGCTCAAATGGCTTCAGGAGGTTCTGGTTTTGTTGTCGCTTAAAAAATAAATTATATTCTTGTGTCTTCAAGGCTCAGTCTCCATATTGCAGCTCAAAACCCAGGGAGGAGATGCCCTTGGGGACCGGTCTCCACACATGGTCACAGAACACACAGCCCTGCCAGTTAGGCATGAATGTCAGGGACACCGAGAAGTACATTCAGGGGGATGTGTCCCAAGTCCTACCTGGGCGCACCTCCACTTAACAGTCCTCACTGCTCATGTCAAACTCAAATGCACCTGGGCACCCCATCTATTTGGCCAAACCCAGCAACCATGTCACGGGGCTCCTGGCCCCCAAGATCAGGCCTTGGGACAATTCCCTGCCTGCCAGAAGTGGGGGAGAAGGCCGGGTGGTGAGGCTAATTCCTGGCTCAGTCTCTTCCTACTTTCAGGGGAAAGGATAGCCTGGGTGAGGACAAGAACCAACTGAGGAGGTTAAATGAACTTGGGAGGGCAGTTCTCAATCTAGGGGCTCTCCCCACCCGGGCACCCCACTGCCTCCAGGGTGGCTGCAACCCCCCGTCCCTAGCTGAAGTCCTGGGCTGGACCCGGCACCCCAGATGGATCCTGCAGAAGAGGATGTGGGGCACACAGACCCCGGGAATATCACTTCCTGCTCATCCCCTCCTCTGCTTTTGCCTGTGGAGATGCTCACATACATGCACACTCAGGTGCACAATGCCATCTCGCACATGCAAACATGTGTACATAATGCACATGTGTACATATGCACACATGTGTGCTCACACACAGGGGATGCTGGCCACAGGGCACTCTTCCCTCCTAAGAAACAGGAATTACAATGGTGTGGGTCCAGAATACGCCCAAAACACGGCGTGTCCCAACTTTCTGCCACCAGAGGTCCTCACTCCCAGGAGGCTCCCACGAGGCTGGGATTGAGGGACTTTGCTGGGGCCATGATGGCGAAGGTGATGACAGGCATGCAGAGGGCGGCTCCTGGATGGATGATGGCAAGAGCCAGGCTCCTCCTCAGAGCTGCTTGCGGGAAGCCAGTCTTTATATATATATATATATATATATTATTGATTTTTTTTTTAAAGAGAGGAAATGAAAGAGATAGGCAATCAGAAACATCAGCTGCCTCCTGCACACCTCCAATTGGGAATGTGCCTGCAACCAAGGTACATGCCCTTGACCAGAATCGAACCTGGGACCCTTCAATCTGCAGGCCAACACTCTATCCACTGAGCCAAACCAGTTAGGGTGGGGAGCCGCTCTTTAAACAGATGTAAGGGAAGGAGGACGAGGCCTCACAGGAGGGGAAACTTTAGGACATAACTGAGGTATGGAGAGCTCTGGGTCTGAGGCTCTGAGCAGCAGGGCCGGTGGCGGCGGCGGTGGCAGTGGTGGCGGCGAGTGTGGTTCCCACTTCTTATTGCCCAGAAGAGCGTCCACCTCCTCCTTGGGCTCAGTGAGAGCCACTGGGCAATGAGTGGCACAGGTTGGCCAGCATGTGGGACCAGAGACACAGGTCCATTCTCGTGGCGTGGCTGCCCACAAAGATCGTGCCAATGGCTTTGTTCTTGCCCAGGATGGCATAGTCCAGCCCGGTTACCACCCCCTGGACTTCCTGGATCTGCTGGAAGGGGATCTCGAACTCAAAGGACTCGTCGAAGTAGGTGTTCAGAGTCTTCTTCACCATCGGCATCTTCTTCTGGAGCCTCTTGCCATTCTGCATCAGGTGGATCTCCACGTAGGGGTCCAAGAGGACACCCACGTCCACCTTCTTCCAGCTCTTGGCCTCCAGGATGCAGACGGCGAGCTTTCCATCTGTGGGACCTGCAGATGTCACCCAGCTCCTCCGGTCCTCCTCCTCTTCCTCCTCCTCCTTGTTGCCCTGCAGGTCTCTCTACTCCTCGATGGGCTGGCCGAGATTCAGGTGTTCCTGGACAGCTACACCTCCCCAATGATATCGCACTTGAAGAAGTGGTGGAAGTCAGAAATGGCCATCATCAGGGACTGGCCCCCCAGTTTCGGATATGACACCTTGAAGGTGAAGGTTTTGTTGAAGGTGCGGTTCAGAGTATTCAGGTGCACTTTGGTCTCCTATTTCTTCTTCTTGTCTGGAAGGAGAAAGACTTTGACATAAGAAGGATCTGAGGTGCCTGCCATGTCCAAAGAAAGCAGTTCTGCGGCCTGCAGCAGGCCAACAGTCAGCTGGTTGGCCTGGAATTTGGAGTCCAGAGAAAACTGCAGCTTCCCCAGGTTCTCCGGCTCCTTCTCCTCCCCGCCCTTCCCTTCCCCTCAGTGAGGGCGGTCTCTGCATCATCATCGTCCTGCCTGCCCTTCATGTCCTTCATGCTCATGGCGTTCTTGGCTCCCTTGCCCTGCTCTACTCCTTCTTGTTCTTCTTCTTCCAGCAGCAGCAGTTCTTGCACATGCAGAAGCAGCAGATGAAGAGCAGAAGGCTGGCCACCTCGGTGATGGCTATCAGCTCCCTGGGTGGCAGGGGTATCCTGTTTATCTCATTAAAGAATTTATCTTCAGCTTGGTAAGTATGTCTTCCTTGCTCATCTTCCCTTTTCCCCACATGCTCACTCTCAGTGGAGTAGCCTACGGGCTGATGGGCATGGGGGCTGTGGTGGTGGCCAAAGCCACTTCAGGCTGCTGGTTCTTCTTGAAGACGTTCCACACGGTGGTTTCAGGGGTGGCTGGAGCGGCAGCAGCAGCAGGAGGACCCTGGCAAAGTGTGGATGCTGGCCCAGCCCCAGCCCCAGCCCCAGGCCGACCCGGCCCCAACTCTACCAAAAGTCTTTGCCCGATATATTTGTTGTAAAAAGCAAATTGTAGGAAGCATTTGATATCTTCTATCGAATCAATGGTCAACATTTTGGTTTCAAATAAATGCTCATAAGTTATTTATTTGCTTTTGTTTATCCTCACCCAAGAATTTTTTTCCATTGAATTTTAGGGAAAGTGTAAGAGAGAGGGAAAGACAGAGATAAACATTGAAGTGAGAGGAACAGCAATTGGTTCCTCCGGCATGAGACCTGGTTAGGTGTCACAGGTTGGAGAAGAGCCTGCAACCAAAGTATGTAGCTTTGATGGGAGTTTATCTCACACCCTTAGGTCGACAAAACAATAGACTATCCACTGAGCCAAACTGACTAAATCACTTATAATAACTTTTTTAAAGGAAAGTATAGAACATAGCATATAGTAGTCTCATATTGTATTATGAAACAATCCTATAGAATAATCTTATCTAAGAAAAGAGTAATATGAAGAGGAGAACCCAGATGGAGGCATAAGATGTATACTTATACATCTTATGTGGCTGTCTCTGCCAACCACACCAAAACTACAAATAAAAGACAAAACAACTATCCCCAAGAACCATGGGAAAGCTGGCAGAGTGGAAGTTCTCCAACTACAAGGAAAGAAAAAAGTGCATTGAGACCTGGTAGGACTTGCAAACTCAGAAAAGCAAGTCCTGTTGTATAGGGATGTCTCCAGCACAGCAGTTCTTCCATTAAAAGAAACAGTTATTCCTCACAGTCAATTGGCCTGGAGGTCAATTCCCCCCGTGGTATCAAAAGCAATCCAGGCTTAGCTACAACAAGACAGTGAACCCAGCCCACAAAAGAGTGCACCAAGAGTGTCCACCTCAGGTGATTGGGAAGGTGAAGCTACTGGGCCCTAAAGGACAACTAGCACACAAAGCCACTCCATCAACACGGGGAAGAGGCCAAAATGCAGAGACCAAGAAATATGTCACGATTGAAAGAAATGGAGGAAATCAAATGACTGGATTTAGAATTCAAAACCACATTTCAAATGTTACTAAAGAATCTTCTACAAACCACAGAGAAACTTAGTGAGACCTCTGAGAAACTTAATGAGACCTACAAGGATCTTAATGAGAATGCCCCAATAAAGATAAATGGCCAGTAAGCAATTAAGCATACACTGTCTGAAATAAAGAATAATATACAGAAATCCAACAGCAGACTAGAGGACCCCAAGAATCAAATTAAGAAT
Source organism: Lasiurus borealis (assembly GCA_004026805.1). Classification (NCBI taxonomy): domain Eukaryota; kingdom Metazoa; phylum Chordata; class Mammalia; order Chiroptera; family Vespertilionidae; genus Lasiurus; species Lasiurus borealis. The sequence continues at coordinate 11,566 of PVJN01033356.1, read as the reverse complement.
CTGAAATATGAGGTTGCAAAAAAACACACAACCAGGAATACATAAATATAAAAGAGTCCAAAAATGTGAAGATAGTGTAAAGAACCTTGGGACAACATCAGAATTATGGGGTGCTGGAAGAAGAGAGAGAGCAAGATACTGAAAACCTATTTGAAGAAATAATGACTGAAAACTTTCCCTACTTGATGAAAGAAATGGACTTACAAATCCAGGAAGCGCAGAGAAACCCAAACAAAAGGAATCCAAAAAGGACCACGCCAAGACACATCATAATTAAAATGCCAAGTGCAAAAGACAAAGAGAGAATCTTGAAAGCAGCAAGCTAAAAACAATTAGTTACCTACAAGGGAATAGCCATATGACTGTCATCTGATTTCACAACAGAAACTACGCAGGCCAGACAAGAGTGGCAAGAAATATTCAAAGTGATGAATAGCAAGAATCTACAACCAAGAGTGCTCTACCCATCAAAGCTATCAATCAGAATTGAAGGTCAGATGAAAAAGGTAAAGGTAAAAATTATGAAACACGAAGTGATAACAAATACGTACCTATCAACAAGTGAATCTAAAAATCAAATGAATAAAAATCTGATAAACAGAATAAACTGGTGAATATAATAGAATTAGGGACACAGAAATGGAATGGACTAACAATTCTCAAGGGAAATACTCTCATATCACCATCTCCAACCAAGATGGCTGTGGCTACAGAGAGAACAGGAGCTTGGGTTTCCCCACCATGGAGGAAGCCAACTTTTCCTCACACCCTGCCCGGTCCTGAAGTCCACTCAAGGCTACAAAATTTGAATTATGGAAGATAAATACATCCCAACAAAAATGTCAGTGGCTAGGGAGTAAGCAGGAAGCTTGTTACTGCTCAAGGCTACAAAGAAAGCAGGAGCTTGGGTTTCCCCAGCAACGGAGGAAGCCAACCTTTCTTCACACCCTGCCCAGCCCTGAAGTGTACTCGGGCTACAAAGGTTCAATTATAGAAGATAAATAAATCCCACAAAAATGGCTGTGGCCAGGGAGCAAGTAAGAATCTTGGCTCCACTGAAGGTAACAAAGTTTCAATTATATAAGATAAAGAAATCCGGGATACCAGGGCCACTGCTTGGGTCATGAGGTGGTATGGCCAGCCATCCCACACCACAAGGGAACCCACGCCATGATCAGGGACACCCTTCGGGCAAACCGTCTGGCCCCCACCCATGCACCAGGCTCTATCCTATCTATTAAAAGAGGAATATGCAGATTAACCATCATTCCAACACACAAGATGGTGACAGGGGGAAAACAGTTGGGAGGGACCAGGCCTGCAGGGAAGAGCAGTTGTGGGGGACCAGGCTTACAGGGGAGGGCAGTTAGGGGTGACCAAGCCTGCCGGGGAAGTCATTAAGGGGAAAACAGGCTGGCAGGGGAGGACAGTTAGAGTCATACAGGCTGGCAGAGGAGCAGATAAGCTTTAATCAGGCTGGCAGGGGAGCAGTTACGAGTTGATCAGGCTGGCAGGCAAAAGTAGATATGGCAATCAGGAAGTCAGGCTGGTGAGCAGTTGGAAACTAGCAGTCCTAGATTGTGAGAGGGATATCCAACTGCCCATTTGAAATAGGCAGTGGGACATCTCTCCAGGGGTCCCAGATTGCAGAGGGTGCAGGCTGGGCTGAGGGACACACACACACACCCCATGCACAAATTTTGTGCACAAAGCCTCTAGTCCTATATAATAAAAAGCTAATATGCAAATATACTGAACAGTAGAATAAAGGAAAAACCCAAAACCTGGTGGTTATGATGGGTACTGACCACCAAGGGGCATGGGAGGAACATGGCAGGCATAGGGAGCAAATGAGCAGGCTGCCATACCAAGACAAAGCACCAGATGCTGTCATCAGGGTGTTCCTGATGATCACTGAAAACTGTTTGGTCCTGCATGCTGTAGTCCCACCCTGTGCTCACACCCTCTATGGGAACCCACCATGCTTGCACCCACTGCCACTGCCTAGTGCTGTCCCCTCAGTGCCCTCAGTGCCATAAGTGGCTGTGAGTGACTTCAACATCAGCAGTCGATGGAAGTAAGACCATCACCAACAGCGGGTGGGAAAGGTGGCTGCTTACATCATTTCCCCTCAGGGCTTCTCCACTTTCCCCTGATCCTGAGGGGCAATCAGGGCAGCAGCTAACACTCACAACTGCTATTAGCTGCTGGACCTAATAGCTCCCTGCTGTCACCAGTTTTAGCAGGGCCTTCACCCTCAACTTGGCAGAGCTGCTATGGTAGGAGCTGCGGCTCCCAGGTGGGCCATGGCAGGAGGGTCCAGGCTGGGGTGCTTTGAATGGCTCTAGCCCTGTCCCTTCGCCCACCAACTCCTAGCAGCTTACAGGTTCTTTTAAACATGCATGAATTTGTACACTGAGCCTCTAGTGAATATACAGTATAGTGAAAGTCTAGGTTTGTGTATTGTATATGATTAGGATTTTTTGGATGGATACAGAAGACACTTAAGGATGGTCAGGCAAGAAAAGTATAAGACAACCAATACATGTGTCCCTCACACATCATATTTATCTTTCTCTGTCCCTCTCCATCCCTTTCACTCTCTCTGAAAATCAATGGAAAAAAAAGTTTGCTGGATACATAAATCTTGCACATGCCTAACTGGGATTGATGACATCGCACAAACGAGGCTTAGATCTCATTGTGTTCTACCTGCTGTGTTGATAATTTTGTCAGGAGCAATAGACAGAACACAACATATAAGAGTCTATCCCAACCAAACCCAAGTGTTTGCTACTAAGCCTCTAAAGAAGCCTAGATGGCTGCTGCCCCCAGGCTGCTTCATAGAATATCAGTGCAGTGCAATGAAGAGGCAGACCCTGTTCTTCTAGGAAGGCCTGGGCTGAAGAACCAAAGATGTGATCTGAGCAGGGAACCATGATAAGAAACCTGGGAATTCCACACTTTTTAAATCCTCACCTAAGGGGGAGAAAGAGAGAGAGAGAAAGAAAGAGAGAGAGAGAGGTTGGGGATAGAACCTGTGCCCTACCAGCACAGCCAAGGGTTTACCTGAGGAGGAGTGAACCTGAGGATGGAAAGGGAAGGACTGAAGAAAAGACAGACAAGAGAATACAGCTGTGGCTCAGTGGATTTCCCGTGCCTGGATGAGAACATAAAAGACCCCAGCCTAGAAGCCCATGCTTCATTTTATAGTCAGATTACAAGTGTAGATTAATATTATAAAATGTTCTTATTTTGGCAATACTTGCTGAACCTCCCACAGCCATTAGCTACTTAGGAAGGAATTAGGGAGGGCTATAGGTCTGTCTTAATTAGGCTAAGAGACATTTTTCCTCCAGGCTGGGACTTGTCTGTCCCCCTGCCTCCAGACTGCTTGAGATTTGACCTAGAGGCCCTCCCTACAGGAACCCACAACCTGCAAGGATGCCTGACCTGGAAATTTAATGGAACGATGCTTTAGCAATAGAGTCACCTGGCAAAGGGAAAACATTTTCATAGTAGGACTGCAGTATTAAATCAGTAATGGTCGTGGCATTAACAGCATAGCCATCTCCCATTGAGGCCTGTGCCCAGTTGCATTTTAAGAGGTAGATTCAAACCCCAAAGATCTGGTTAAAGAAATTTGTTCTTGCCCAAACCAGATTGGCTGAGTGGATAGAGCATCGGCCTGTGGACTGAATGGTCCCAGGTTGAATTCCGTTCAAGGGCATGTACCTGGGTTGTGGGCACATGTCCAATTGGAGGTGTGTAGGAGGCAGTTGATCAATGTTTCTCTCTCATCCATGTTTCTAACTCTCTATTCCTCTTCCTTCTTCTCTGTAAAAAAATCAATAAAATAAGCTAGATCCCCAGTGGGGGTCAAGCAGGATGAAGCCAATCAATGTTTCTCTCTCATCATTGATGTTTCTATCTCTTTCGCCCTCTCCCTATATATTTATAAAAAAGAAGAAGTTGATGAACAAAAAAGTAGGTGAGGAAGAGAAGCATACAACAGACTGTCAAATTACAGCAGGAAAGCTGAGGAGTGTTGTAAGGGGGGGGCAGTAAGATATCAACTGAAGGAATTGTATACATGCATATAAGCATAACCAAAGGACACTAGATACTAGGCAGGGGAGGGGAGAGGAGGGTATGTGTCAAGGGGAAGGGGAGGCCAAGGCAAGGTCAATGGGGAGAGGGGGAAGCAGACATATGTACTACTGTTTGTAATACTTTAAACAATTAGTACCTAATAAAAAGAAGAAATTTGGTATTGTCCCTTAGGAGTGTGGGTCAGTTGGTGAGACGATCATCCCATACACCCCAAATGGTTCTTGGTTTGATCCCATGTTAGGGTAAACATCTATATTTCCAATTAGATCGCAGTGGTGGTATATATGGGAAGCAACCAATCAATGTTTCTCTCACATTGATGTTTTTCTCTTTTTCTCTCTTTCTATAATCATGAAAGGATCAACCATACATCTCGTTAATTACTCATCCCAAAGGACTTCTTTAAGCCTGTGCTAAATTTGAGGCCCTGTGTTCGAAGCCTAGATACAAAGATCCCCACAGAATTTTCCACCATCAGAGAACTGTCTGCCCAGAAAACAGAGTGAGATGATGTGGCTTGAGGTTTTCTCCACGTGGATGGCTGTCTATTCTGTGAACATGATAGTGAGTTTGTCTTAGCAGTAACTCCATAACCTGGATACTAGCAATTTCCCAGTGAATGCCAAATAAACTTGCCTGTGTTTTCTTAAACGCATGTTATACAGTTTTTATGAAAGCACAGATATTACACTAGAGAACACTGAAAAGCAGATTGCTTTTTGCACTGAGATGTCTAGGCTTTTAGGCTACTATACAGCATTACAATCAGTTTCTTCTGTAATTTCCAGGAACATACTATTCATAGAAAACCAAAAAACAAAACAAAACATTTTTCTTGCTTTATTTTACATTATGAATGTGCTATGTCTCTTGTATTCTTACACTTTTTTGCTAGTTTTTTGCAACTTTAAACTTTGTGTGTGTGTGTGTGTGTGAGAGAGAGAGAGAGAAAGAGAGAGAGAGAGAGAGAGAGAGAGAGAGAGAGAGAGAGAGAGAGAGAGAAAGTGAGTGTACTTGTGAAGAATGAAAAAAATGGGCTACTCCTCATGTTACCAGACAGGCTATGTGGCCCTGAAACATTAGACTAGCCAGTAGTGAGTGAGTTTTTGACTTCATACAGAAAAGAACTCACAACATGAGTCCACCAGGAAAATGGTAGAGGATGATTATTAACAGGGAAGGGTTGAGTATAGACTGAGGTGCTTTGGCTCACTAAGAAGTCAGAAAAATGGGGTTTTGGGGACAGGTTTCTTATTGGGAGGGAAGGGGTGGGGTGTAACTGAGATGATCAGGCACTGCTCACGGCAGCCCAAGTTGCAAGCCTCATTTGGTCCCTTAGAATTTAGGAGATGCCTGACTGTGGGGGAAGGCCCAGGTGTGCTCCTGGGAAGAAGAGCGTTCCTTTTATACTTTTTAAATGTATATTGGGCCAGTGTGGATCAGTTGCTTGAGTGTTGTGCTATGCACTGTGTGGTGGCCAGTTTTATTCCTGGTCACGGAACATTTCCAGGTTGAGTGTGAGAACCAGAATTTGGGTGAGGACGGGAGGCAAGTGACTCATATTTCTCTCTTACATCATAACCAATCAATGTTTGTATCCCATATGAATATTTTCACCTCTCTGGCTCCTCCCCATCATCTTACTCTAAAATCAATACAAAATACATATTTTTCAATGTAAGAGATATTTTTCCTATTTGCTATACAAATCTTTCATGTATGGTTTTTAAATATTCAATACTCCTCAATGTAAAAAATATGAGATATATTAGTGGTCCATTCTTTTGAAGGACCAGTGATGCAATGCCTAAGTTTTGAGAAAATTTGATAAATGAAAACAATTTGTAATGGATTCCCACACCTTTTTCTGGAAAAATGGGGCATATCAAATAAAAATATTACAGATAAAAGCAGAAAAGTAGGGATAAAACCACCTGTGTGCTGGTAGTTGTAAAACAAACACAAATATGGCATGATCCAGGGTACAGAAGAAATCAAGAATTAAAATGGGGTCATTGCAGGGGGCACACAACCTCTCCTGTGAGTTGTGTTCTCCCCAAGTGTACAGGGTTCCCTCAGTGGAAGGCAGTTTGACAGGTATGAGCCCAGCAATGACCATGGGCAGCCTCAAGCCCAGAAGAGCAATACCACAGCTGACCTCAGGACCAGCTGCATTGAGTAATGACCTCTTGCCCATTTTATGAGAGGAGACCCTGATCTCGAAGGACATTCTATTGAGATCTTCCCTTGGGACCTCCCTAAAGTCTCTACCTTAAAATCTCTGGGCACCCAGGGCCCAGCATACTCACCCTCCTGGGATCAGGCTCCTGCTTGCACTTCCCTCTCCCCTCCCCTTCCCAGAGGTGGCTCACCTTGACCTTCCTCTCTTCTAAGCACCTGAGACCCTATCTTTGTCTCCACAAATTGTTTCCTAAGCCCATTTCTTCTCTGAGGTATCCCTTCTTCCTTTGTGGTTTTCTAAACAAATGTTCTTTATAGTTTAAAAAACAATAATAAAAATTAACCAGTGTCCTGCGACATTCTATGAAGGATTGTGATGGGCACCTCACATAGGCAAGACCTAAAATTCAAAATTTGGTTCCAATGTCAAGACTGCTAGTGGTAAAAACACAGCAATAGGGTATGTAATGGTTTATTACTCATTTCATGAGGCTTTATGTGAACAGGAGGGTGACTACAGGCCAATAATGGCTGGAGAGAAGGGAGAAAGGCAACTAGCTTGGGTTTTTCAGTGTTTGGAGAGGTGCTACAGGCCAGTTCTTCCACAGGCAGATTCTGTGTTAGACACACAACCAGCTCCTCAGGCTTCTGAAGCACTGAAGCTGCCTGCATGGCTACCGCAGATGTGTGTTTGGGGGTGAGGGAGGGAACCAGGAGTATGGGGAGGGGAGGGAATACATGGTGAAGCCAGAAAGGTGAGGATTAAAGGACATCAGCACAGCCCTTACTGGTGTGGCTCAATTGGTTGTCACCCACATACCAAAAGGTCAACAGTTTGACTCCTAGGGCACATAGTCAAGTTATGGGCTCCATCCCTAGTTGGGCTGCATATGGCAGACAGCCAATGGATGATTTTCTCCAAATCTACATTTCTATTCCCTCTCCCTCACCCTCCCTTTCCCTCTCTAAAAATAAAAACATTTAAAAAAAATTACCAAAGATCAGAAATGTACTTCAGCTTTTTATTACAAGAACTCTCTATTAACACAGGAAGAGAGTAGACCACATGGAACAGATTACAAACGGTTCATCATTCATCATTAACTATATACATTACAAGTGGTTTTGAAGAAGGTCCTAGGCAGAAATAGGGCATGAGTTTTTCCGTAAAATCCCCACTGAAAGTATACAAATGTGATTTATTTCTCAAATTATAAAATGAAACTTCTCCCAATTCATAGTCGAGAAAAATGCCTATGCGTTCCCAATTGACTGAATGGCATGTGACAGATGTGTTAGCCCAGAGCTGAAGCTGCCAGCAGCCATTTCTTGGGGATGGTGAAATAAGAGTATTCCTAGGGAAAGATTCCTTACAAACGCCCAAGGACCATGCCCCTGTGCCTCCTATTTCTACCTGCCAATATTGCCTGCCAGCATCAAATCCCTCAGAACTCAGGACAGCTGGGTAAGAAGTGTGTGCCTGGGGATTATGAGGACCAAGTGATGTCCTAAAGTTCACACTTCTTCTATCACTTGAGATAATGAGACTTGGATGGGCTGTTGCGGGATCCAGTGTCAAATCTACCTGAAACGTGTGGATCATTTTATGCAGGCCCAAATAATTCGGGGGGAGTTTGAAACTCTCGTTCTCTAATTCATATGAAAACATGGCCGGGGTCTCTAGGTTTGTATACGTGTTGTAGATACTTTTCATAATAGTGAATAAATGCACATCTGTCTGCAAACACTTACTGATATCACTAAACAGACTGTTTAATATGAAACTGTGCCGTGATATTTGGTTATTCTCTTTAATTACTTTGTCTTGAATATTTGTTATTTCATTTATGAAACGCATAAGCATTGCAATATCTTCCTTTTCCAGGAAACGTTTAAGATCTTTAAAATCAGACTGTAATTCATCCTTTTGCTTTTCTATCTTCTGTCTTAATTCAGAACATTCTGATACTTGCAGTTCTGACCTATTTTCAGTACCTTTAATCTGTTCACTCAAGGACTCAATACAGCTCTTGAGCTTCTTCCTATGAGCAGCTGAAGCTTCTTCAATGGGCATCAGAGGGTGATCCCTGTGATCAGAGGAGACCCTGTACTGGGCACACAACAGCTGCAAGTCCTTCTGACAAAAGAGGGCCAGAACCTCATGGTGCTTCTTACACAGGGGTTCCTCTTGCCTTTTCCTCTTTTCCCTAATGGTGCGAATCTGCTGAACAGTCTCAGCCATGTGACGTAATTGGGTGTTCCTCTTCAAGCTCCTGTCAGGGCAGTGGTGGAGGCAGACAGGACAGGGAAAGGTGCCCTGTAGACCTTCCCAGCGCTCCTTCATGCAAGAGGCACAGAAGTTGTGCCCACACTCAGTGGTCACTGGGTCTCTCAGGTGATCGAAGCAGATAGGGCAGCTGTCCTCTTCCTGGAATACAGCCAGGGCAACTGCAAAAGCCATTGTGCAGTGAGGGTGTCTGTCCCAAGACAGTCTCTCCAGTCAGTATGATCCTCGACAAGTGAGGAAAAGTGAGAAGCTGAGGTCTGCTCAGGCGCCCCTCTCTGTGGAAGAAACTAAGAGTTTCCTAGAAGAGTTCCAGCTACCAGCTGACATCCAGTATTTAACACCACGTTGCACAAGGGATGTAGAGTTCTCCTGGTCAAAAACCAAGCTCAATCCAAGTCATCTGTGGTCTCTGTGGACAAATGATATTGCCTTTAAAGGACAGTTCACGCAGCAGTAACATCAGGTAAACAAAATCATTTATCATGACAATATCTAAGAAGATGTTTACAATGAAATCTAGGATCCATTGTGCAACTCTAAAGGAATTCATCAATTAGGAAATTGATCACTGACCTCAAGTATCACAGAAAGAGTGAGAAACACATATGAGGGAACTATTGAAGGGATGACATCACATTATTTGTGAAGAATAGTCTTCCAGCCCAGTCTGGTGTGGCTCCGCGGATAGAGCTTCAGACTTGTAACTGAAGGGTTCTGGGGCTGTTCCAGTTAAGTCCACAAGCCCACATTTGGGGCTTAATTCCCAAAAGCAGTCATATAAGAGGCAGCGAATCATTAATTCTCTCTCATTGATGTTTCTATCTCTCTCTCTCCTTCACCCTTTCTCTCTGAGGTCAATAAAAACATACTTTAAAAATTTTGTTTTACAGAAAATGAAACTAAATCTCATCCAACATGTTCCAAAACAACTATTTATAGGAAATATAAGGCATGGAGAAATATGTGAAGAATTTCCTTCACATCTTTCAATTTTAACATGCCAATTTCATTGGTCCCTTCATAGCCAGGTAGCACCTGAAACACTAGTTGTGGGTGTGACTGTAGAAGAATTCTGGGAGAACACAGTATTTTAATGAGAAGATGAGCAAAGTAGATGGTACGGCCCAATGTCAGTGGGATCATCCACTCCACTGAGGGCCTGAGAGAACAAAATCTGGGAAAGTCTGAATTCACTCTCTGCTGGACTGAATAAGCTAGCACACCTACTCCAGTCCTGGATGCTGCTGGTTCTTAACCTCGCAGACCCCCTCTCCCCCCGGGAATCTGTACCATCAGCTCTCAGACTCTCAGGCTTTCCATCTACACCACTGTCTTTCCTGGGTCTCCTGCTGGCAGACACAGACCATGGGACCTCTCAGGCCTCAAAACCTTGTGTGTCACTGCTTTTTCATAAACAACTTTCCAGATTCAGACTATTGCTTCTGTTTCTCTGGAAAACCTTTAAAAATACACTGAAGAAGTAATCAAAATAATCTGGACTCTAATAAAGAAAAGGAAAATTCTATCATGTTGCCTAAACACAAGTATAAACAGGAAATAAAAAAAATAGATGGAAGAAAATTGTAGGATTTAAAATAGACTTAAAAGACATACTGATCCTATCTAATAAAAGAGTAATATCCACCCACCAGCTACACCCCCAGTCAGTCAGAGTAAGTATGCAAATTAACCCAACCAAGAGGGCTAAGGCCACAGAGAGAGCAGAAGGGAGGCTTGGGTTGCTCCTGGTGATGGAGAAAGCCAAGCTTTCTGCACATCCTGGCCAGTAGGCCTCCACTTAGGCAACAAAGTTTCAATGGCTGTGTGAGTAGAAGACTTGGCTCGGCTCCAGGCTACAAAGTTTCAATTGTAGGAGATAAATAAATCCCAGATACCAGGGCCTCTGCTTGGGTTGCCCTGCAAACAACCACAGGCCCCTCTTCCAGATTACCTCATGCCCAAGGGATCACCCACCCTGATCCAGGACACCCTTCAGGGCATCAGGGCAAACCAGATGCTCTTCTCCTCTCCTCCCCACCTCGTGTACCAGGCCTGTATCCTACCTAAAAAAAAAAAAAAAAAAAGTAGTATGCAGATTTACCATCACTCCAACACATAAGATGACTGCCCCCATGTGGACACAAGATGGCCACGACAAGTTGGCCAGAAGGGGAGGTCAGTTGGAAGAGACCAGGCTGGGAGAGAAGGGAAGTTGAGGATAACTGGGCCTGCAGGGGAAGGCAGTTAGGGGCAAACAGGATGGCAGGGTAACAATTAGGAATCAATCAGGCTGGCAGGGAAGTGATTAGGGGGTGATCAGCATGGCAGACAGGTGAGCAGTTAGGAGCCAGCAGTCCTGCATTGTGAGAGGGATGTCCAACATCCCTCAACGCTTCCCAGATTTGAGAAAGAGCAGGCTGGGCTGAAGGATACCCCCTGTCTCATGCACAAACTTCATGCACCGGGCCTCTAGTGTGTTCATATGTATCCATCCAATTTCATTTCACTTGGAAATATTTGGTCAGAATTCAACTAAAAGTTGGATATTTTAGGATTGAAAACACCTGACTAATAATCATGTTACATTGACATATTGAATACCATTAGAAGTATGTGAATTGCCGTGGCCCGGTAGCTCCCTTGGTCCCAAAATGACAAGGTTAGATCCCACGTAAGGGTGCTTAGAAGCAGCAAACACTGAAAGCATGACTGAATGGAACAACATATGAATGTAACTTCCTCTTAATCATTTTCTCTCTTTGTCTCTCTCTCTCTCTCTCTCTGTGTGTGTGTGTGTGTGTGTGTGTGTGTGTGTGTTTCTCTCTGTCTTTCTGCTTTCTTATCTCTACAAAAGAAAATTCTTAACAAGGTAATTTTTAAAAATATTTTTAACTAGAACTATGTAAATTAAGAATCACTTTTAAAACTATGTGCGGTAGATAAGAGATCAACCCAAGAACATGTATGCCTGTATATGAACATAAC